>JAOEHY010046352.1:0-13350 GCA_025447955.1 Psilopsiagon aurifrons
GGACGCGACGACGACAAAGAAAACCAATAAAACCAACAAAAAGGTTATTTCTGCCTTAGCCATCTTAGCTTTGGCAGTGCCAGTGCCTATTCTCTGGGGCATGGATTTCACACCTAAGGGATTTTTTGTTGTCTTCCTGAATACCTCCTCAGGCACCAACCTTTCCAAGAAGCCTAGTTTACTTCTTACTTGAGACTTCATTCCAAATCCCTCATTTTCAAGAAAATCTGTCTAAACTGGGGCTCCCCAGTTGGATATTAAGAAATGAAATTATTCTGTAACTGAAGTACAGGATTGCTGCAATTCTCAATGAAGCTAAATGCAGTCTGAGCACGTGGATATGAAAATTCTTGGACTCTTTAGATGCCTGTTACTTGACTTCAGGAGTGAGGAAGGAAGACAAATGCACATGGAGGAAGACATTTTCAGCAAGATAAAAGAGTAACTTAAATCAGAAATGAGAATAAAAAGGATATGCAATGAGCTGGAAATCATGACTGAGTTAAGGTAAGCAAGGAAAAGAGGCCACAAAGCAAGAAACTGGAGCAAGAAAGAGAGAAACAGATTCAACAAATGAATGTGGTTATTATATAAGGTTGGGTGGAAAAAGAAATTGCAGGAGAACATGGAGATTTAGTCAACTACTGGAGTCAGAAAGTAATAGTAATCATTAGTCTAGTAACTACTGACTAGATACAGCAGGCAGCATCTGATGCCCAGTTCTGGAAGGAACAAGAGTTGATCATGACACCTTCAGAACAAAAGGCTGCCACCAGGAGAGAGAGATCTTGGAATGAAACAGTAACTAAAAATCTCTTTGGTAAACATACCAGGACAACAAGGAGAATGGGTCATGGAGAAGCACAAAAGAAAATACAAGACAGACAAAGAGGCTGACACCAGTAAAACAGACTAAAGCTTAGAACAGTAATAGAATCCCTTGAAGCTTAAAGCTATGTAGTTTCTGCTGTGCAAGTATATGTGAATCACAGAGAAATCACGCCATCCCCACCTTCTGCAAGCTCCTAAAGGATTATAACCTACTCTTGCTTTCATTTAACCCATTAGCCAAGCCAGTCTGGTAGAAGCATGTTACATACTTGGAAGGTGTAGCTCTGTGATGTTTCAGTCACCAGTCTGACCTCTTTTACCCATTTGTTACTTAAAACGTCTAAAGAACTAGACATCAATGTAAACACTCCAGAAACATTAAGGTTGCCAAGTCTAGCACTCAATACAAAAGAGCTGCCAGAATCAAGACAGGTTGTGTAAACTTAATGCAGCCCATTGGGAACATATGCACACATTATGTTAAAAAAGTCACTGTACAGTTTAAGGTGGCACTTTTATCACCTTGTATCTAGGAACATGCTAGCTCCACAGTCAAAGGAGTGCTGAGTGTTTGAAGAGGCATTTGCTAATCCTGTGTTCAAGATCAGTCTTGAGCATCCAGTTACAAAATAGGCCAAGGTCAAACACTAAACAACAATAAAAACCAAACCCAAGAATCAACTAATTCAGAAAGCTATCTACACAGGTTTACATGAATTAACAAAACGTATTTAAGCAAAGAGTTTCATTTTAGCAGCCGCAGTTGTAAATCATCAGGGTCAGCAGCACAGTAAAAAAAAAAAAAAAACAACAAAACCCAAAAAAAACTCAAAGGAAAGATAAAAGTTTTGGGAATTGAAAGCAATAGAGTAATTTCAGCCTGAAATGAAGACTCAGAGAGCCTTAGGGAGCCTGAAAGCACACCAGACAAACTCTAATATGAGAGGCCAGAGGCACCAGAAGTGGTCTCCCTACTTGATTAATGGCAAACTAGAATGGGTCCTACACTGACATGATGAAGTAATTCCTTCTCTCCATTGATTTTATAGAGAAGGTAACTTCAAGAGAGGCAGCTGTCATGCCCTGTAGCTGGCAGGGAGCATCCTCCATCAAAAGGTACTCTGCAAGTGCACTGTATTTTTGTGCAGTGTTCTGTGTTTCCAGCCCTAGCGCTAACATGTTTACTGCTATGCTCAACACAGCAGGAAAATGACATTCACAAAGATTTTACATAAAGTTAAGAAGTCCTGGTAGGGATAGACCCCTCCATGCCCAAAGAAACAGCTGCTCCAGACTCAAAAAGATGACTCTCCACTAGTATGCAACCAAGTATTTTCAGAGTTTTCAAGTAGCAGATTTTCATGAAGTAAAAGTATACTTGAAACCACCAGGTAATGGCTTTGTGATGCTCAGGAAACCAAGTCTGCACCCTAGTTACACAAAATATTATTGCATGCTTTTGTTTTGGCTGTCATTCTTATTGAAACTCTTAGCCAGATTTTAGAGGCAGTGTAAGGTAAGTTAGGTTTACGATTTAAGAAAACTAAAACTGTACGGAACCATCTCTCTGATCATTAATTGCTATACCATCATGCATGCTTCTGAGTGTTCTTACAATACACATGGAAAGAAAAAAGTGAATTTTAATTTTTATAAGAATCTAAATAAAGACTATGCTATATACAGATGAGAAAAAGTTTCTAAAGGAATCCTTGGAATTTCACGCAGTATTTAATAGCTAATCTAAAAAAAACAAAAAAAAAAAAAACCACAATAAAACCCCCAACCAAAACCAGAAACTGAATTTCTGTGGATTAACTGTAGAATTACTGCAACTTCATTTTTAAAACATATAGCGTCTTACTTTTGATTAAAAGCACTTCCAATTACTGCCATATTTAAAGAAGTTCGCAAGAAAAATACCCAAATAGACCTATGAACCCCAGTTAAATGTGGGTTTGATGAATCCCTAGAAGAAAACTTTTTAGGTGACAAATGAAACAAAGTTAATGCATATACTCACCTGGTAAAAATACTAGCACACTTCCACATTCTGATGTAACACTCATGGCTTTTTCCTCCCTAACAAGAATATGCAGTTTCATTAGTTACACAACATCAGTCTACTTTACCACCCCAAGTTATTTTATTCTGAAAGAACAAGCAGAACTGTGCACTTTTTGTAACAACTATTATTTAAACTTCCTGAAGAAATGGAATTCAGGACACTATTTGCAGCTATCCATTCTGAAATACCCAGCATATAAATACTGGAACTAGATCATTAGGTTTAGTCTTCAAACTCATGTAAAAGCAGAACCATTCTTACTTAGCAATGAAATGAATAAAAATTAGGTTACCAAAAATTTTACAATGTAAATGTAGCATTCTACTGTAGAATTCTAGACAAACTTATTCAGTAATTTTTCAAGAATATGTAATACATCAGGCACAAAAATACCACTAGACACATTTAACAAAAGGCTGGCATGTAAAACACCTAACCATTATCAGTAACTACATGTCAGGACAAACTTGAGAGGGAGACATATTCAATTAATCTGTTAGGGGTCAAGAAGCTAAAAATCACCTCAATATAATATAGAACTTGTATTTTTTGTGGCAATCATTCCTGATGTAAATTTTACAAAACACAAAGAAACAAAGTAGTATTTGCTTGTTTCAAAAGACAGTAAGGCATTAGTTAAGCAGGCAGTGAAAAATAAATGCTCATTTGTATTCTTTTGTCATGGCTTAATGTATGCTTTAGTTTACAATACAAAATAGTTCTGGTGCTATTCTTCATATAAATATTATTCAGCTCTGGTCTACAGCAAAGAGTCTAGTTTCCATATGGCATGACTGGCTTGAATGGTCACTTACACTCCAGCGCATGAAGTGTACTTCAAAACACAGGTTATTCCATAAGATCTACAAGTAGTCTTAGTATAACTACCCTCAACAGAAATCACACAGATACGTAACATAAAAGCGGAGATGCACAGAAAATTAAGTTGCCACTAATAAGTGTAATACATAGGGTGCTGCTGTTCCTTAATCAGCATCTTACTGCCCCAAAGAACCAGTGATTCCAGAAATCAAACTGTGTCTTACCTATTATTCTTCATCTCTAATTCATCAAATGACTGGATCAAAGACAATGCTACTTCATACATTTCCCTTACTATCATTGGTTCCTCAATTATTTGAGTAGGAAGCTGTGTGGAGAAGACAGTATTGAGGTTAACACAGTGTAACAGACTAAAATACCGTAGATCATGTATATGCATTGATTTGTCAAGTGCTTTTCCATTAAAACTGAGCCAGCACAGAAGCTGTACAAAGTAGCAACCTGAAGCATTCATTACCTTCTAGGCAGACCCTTCAAGCATGCTAGTTTTTAATGCTAAGGAAGTAGTTCTGATATTTACATACTTAAGACAACCACTAGCCCACACTCTGTTTCCTGAAATCTGCCAGACATACTCTTTATACGAAGTGTTACGTGCATGAGACTAACCAGAACACATGGATGATAAGGAGAGGAATTTGTTTTAGGCATGCACAATCCTTCTCACAGGGGCTACAAAGTGGGTCTCTACCTGACTGTCAAATAAATCACGTACCTCTTGCATTTAATGCATTTTTTGTTTTAGGTCACATGCTGTTGAAAGAGCTATGGTTCTCTTGCATACAACATAACCATGATGAATCTTGTCAACTCTGTTTTCTAGCATCCTGTCATAAACTCAGGGCTTAAATATTTAAGAACACAAACCACTAAGTCTTCAGAGCAAAGACAAAAAAAACCCCAAACAAACAAACAACAAAAAAAAAATGCTTACTGAACTAGGGCTCAGTAAGCTCTGGGTTATGCTCTGAGAACAGTCTATAACACTACACATTCCTCCTTTGCAGGGAAAACGGCTTCTGATCATTGCTAATCTTTCTCTCTCAGGGCTTCCCCTCATCCTAGTGGAAACTCCTTACTGGACTAACCACTATCTCTTAACTCTTACAGACTTGCATTACAGTGTAATCCACATACCCACATACTTCAAATAATTAAAAATCCTATAGTCAAGCTCCACTTCTTTCCCTCCTATTATACCTTTGAAGCTCTTTCCTTTTTCCTCCTTCTGCCCTCAAATGAAGTATTTCATTTACTTTTATGCTGAAACCTAACAGTTTAAGTCTTCCAGTAACAGTCTAAGTCGTCCAGATTGCCCCAAGAAACCTACAGGTTGGAGCAATCACTTGTGTATCCTTTAAGAAATTATGTATTTTGATTACTAGCTCATAAGCCTCTGTTTTTTCATTTATGCTCAACCAAGTGTGTCTCCGAGTTTATCCATCACCTTCACCTGCCGCTGGATATACTACAATAGTATTTTATTATTCAAGTACAGCTTTATTTTGGCTTGGACTCTTCATTTATACTTTTAAAAAATGGTACTGTAATTGAAGTAACAGTGAAAACTGAACATTTGTGCTTTAAGCACATGCTAATAATAAAAATACCACAGTCTGCAGTAATTCGTAAGTACATGTCAATTAATACCAACAGAAGGTAAGATGCAGCTGCAACCAGTAAGTTTCAACAAGGCTACAAAATGTAGGGAGAAAATCCACTCCTGGAAAGAAATGCAAAATGAAAGCTGAAAAGCCATGAGCAACACTTAAAGGAAAAAAAAAAGTTATCTAACAAAGCTAAATGAAAGGTAGAGAGATGTATTACTGCAACCTCACTGCTCAGCTTTCCAATCCTTAACAGTCAACCTGCAACCCTACATCATGATGTCTGCCAGAAGACTCCATTCTGAAAACCCTGAGAAAAACTATCCTACTTTCTTCTAATAAAGGATGGATTGGAGGATCAAAAAAGCCACCTATAATAACAATAATTTATCCACTTCTGACCCCTCAAATCAACTAGCCAAGTATCCTTTTACACATGCTTGAAAGTGACCTACTTGTTCTTAAATTATGCCTGCTTACGTAACTGTCAAATTTGTCTATTCAGTTTTGTCACCAATTCTACCTTTAGCATTTTTTAACATGACAAAGCTTCCACATCAGTCCTAATAAAAGGTAACAATGTGATGAACAGGAAATACAAAAGCCCAGTCAGAGCTGACTGAAGTAATACAACAAAATCAGAATAGCTTTTGACAGCAGTTGACTACCTTTCATCTAGACACTGACTTCATTACCAGCGATACGAAGGAGACCTATTTGCAAGCCAAAAAATGGGACTCTCTGCCCTAGATAAGAAGTAGAGACATGGGATTTCACAGATTTACTGTCAAAATATAGCATCTCGACCTTCTAATTGCATGTATTTTTAAAATCTGTTCATAGAATGAACTATACAATTAATTTGCAATTGATCTCTCCAATATTGTACAATAGCAACTGGTAAACATTTACACAACTAGCTTTAAATTTGCACACAGACATAGCCTTCATGCATTTTTCATCAAATCCTGGGTTTCACTGATTCCTTGGCATTTAGAGGGGACTGATATGAAAAAATAATGATCCAATTAAATATCCAGAACAAAGTGCTTACGAAGGCCATTACACCAAAAGAAAAAGAAACTACTGTTTATAAACCTATGCTCACAAATGGAACAGCAGCACCTACAAATAACCTAGGAAAGTGTTAAGCCAGAGCTACACTGAAGGGTGTTTCACCCTTCCTTCCCTCTTTTATTCTTCCATACAAATGAAGTAATTGAATTGGAAAACTTTATCTTTGATTCAGCTAGATGTCTATCCAGCCACAGCAAAGGGTTTTCTGCAAAAAGGCATACTGAAGAAAAAATAGTGCTTGGCATGTCTATTTATCTTCCAAATCACAGCTGGTATCAGTGAACTCCAAATTCACTGAATTAACAAAGTCAGACTGCTCAAAGAAAATTTGCATTTTCAAGCATAGTTTTAAACCATTACCACTTACAGATATGAGTGACATATTAAAGCCAAGAGCTCTTTAAGATTCACAAAATAATCCTACACTCATACAGTAACAACCAATTATTTTATGATTCTTTTGAGAAGGGACAAAGGTTCATACCACAGAGCAAACCAGACAGTTACATCAAGATGATTCAGGAATGAGTTATTATTTATCTAATCTGACTTTTAGTTATTAATTTTAAAAACAAAAAGGAAATTTGGGAAAATTGTCTTTATGCAAAAAGCAGAGATTGATTTTACTTTTAATTTCTGGACTATGTGAATTTCACAAGCTTTTCTAGGCTAATTAAGAACTAAAGCCTGAATTCTCTACCTCAGGCAGTTATCCAGCTGATTTAAGCATGATGAAAGATGTGCCCCTGCTTCCATATGGCAGTGTTAACTCATTAAGTACCTTAACACTCAGGCTTTGCTTTTATTGTTATTAGGATGTTACATAAATATTTTTAGACCTTCCACATTTTTTAATATAGAAATTACTATTTGGACAAAATCTCTACACATAACAACATAAGAAACAAGATGTGAGACCACACATCAGAGCTTTCTTATTCAATTTATATTTTTTTTTGTCATATGAAGGAAAAAAGAAAGAAAGAAAAGGAAAATCAAGAGCACTTACGTGCTTCTATTGTTGCCCTAACGTACAAATAGCTTGGACAATCACCTCCTCACAAAAGAATGGCTATAGCTAGGACAACACAACATAAAGAAACATAAAAACTCAACCCCCCCCAAACCAACAAAACCAATATCCCCCCCCCTCCAAA
Source organism: Psilopsiagon aurifrons (assembly GCA_025447955.1). Lineage (NCBI taxonomy): Eukaryota > Metazoa > Chordata > Aves > Psittaciformes > Psittacidae > Psilopsiagon > Psilopsiagon aurifrons. Next base: position 7,584 of record JAOEHY010046352.1, read on the forward strand.
CGCTCATATACACAGAGGAAAAAAAGAATAAATGTAAGGCATAAGCATTGAAAGCAGTTCCTTTTGTTCATGACCTCAGAGGTGAAAAGTGTGGCAGATGACATTCAGCTCAATATGCAGCTGTGACAAATGCAACTTGACTGAAGTAGACTTCTTACTCAACTTCTTTGTTATCTTTTTGTTGCCACTCTTCATCAAAAATCTTTTACAAAAATCATGTATTACATAATCTCCTCCACATTATCTGTCCGAGCTGTCATATAAAAAACTGACTGGCCAACTGCCATACACATTCAGTTGCTTTTGTTGGCTGCATTAAAACTTCAGTGGTTGACAGCCTTTTATTTCAGCTTCCCTGTGTTGAAGCATAACCAATTGTCGTGGTTTAAGCCATAAATCAGCCATGCAGTTTGCTATATGGAGAATCAAAAGAATGCGACTCCCACAGGTTAAGAACAGTTTAGTAACTAAGGCATAATACAAACCACTACTGCTACCACCAATAATAATAATCATGACAAGAGAAATACAAGGGAAGAGAATACAACAGCTCACCACGTATACCCAGCCCGACCAAGCCATGCACCCCCACCACCCTTCCGGGTCTCTGCTCTCCGTTTCTGCCTCCTGGGCATAACTAAAAACATCGGTGTTACCAAGCACTGTTCTCAGGCCACAAGTCAAAAACACAGAACTGCACCAGCTACCAAGAAGGGGAAAAATGACTGCTACTGCTGAACCCAGGACACCAATGCCTGTGCTGTGTACAGCATAAGCAATTCTTTTATTCTGGGTTTCACATAAGAAAATCAGTTTATTTATCCAATTTAGTTTCTGCAGCATTCAGGGATGCAAGCTAAATAACAACAATATGTTCACATACTGCTACTTTTTAAGCGCATTCCCTGCCTTCTTCACTTTATTAACATTATAGCAGTGTTCTGAATTATCAAAAATTGACTAATAATTACTCCCATGCTCCAGTTATTTTTAGAGTGGTTGCCACTATTAAAGCCTGACTGCACTTGTTCTAGTTTGCTTTAACCTGTTTGTCTTGGACCATAATACCAAGAGTTCACACACTAAATACCTACACAGCTGGTTTTCAGCTGTAAAACAAGCTCCTATTATAAACCCACAGATACCAAATTAATTTGAACTTACATTCACTCCTTCATTACCTGTTGTCTATACAGATACATCCTATACAACAGTACTTCAGGAGCTCTACAAATACACTGTGCAGTTTATAAGCTAAAGATGGACACAGCAAATGAATCTTCCACCATTACTACCCTCCTTAGGCATTAGAACAGCAATTCTCCAATGCAGCCATACAGCTCTGAAGTGGCCATCAAGGTTTTCATGAATGTTTGTCATTCAAACATATTTTCATTACTCAAAATTACATATTTGCTAGAGTAGCCTACATGGCTATAACAAATATGTTCAAAATTACTGCATAACAGCTCTTGGACTATTTAAAAAAAAAAAAAAAAGAAAATAAGAAGCATGTGAGCCTTAGCTGACAAGAGAAGCCACTTGATAACATCAAACTTCTAATCATAAACACTTCTTTTCTGATCCTGTTTCCTAGCTCTTCCTGCTTTTGATACATAACAGCAACATGAACAAACCCATGAAATACTGCCTGGGTTTGTCACCTGTATTCAAAGAGACCAAAAAATCCTCATAGGCTACTTTCTGCATAGACTTTCACATTGTTCATCTTGGATGCAAACTATGGTACAAAATGCCACATGCTACTTAAAATTCCCAGCCATTCCGTTTTAAATGAAAAAAAAAACCAAAACCCGAACAAAAACCAACCCAGGCTGCTGGAAAGGAGACTCCTGTTCTATCATCACCTATTAATTCTTACCTAGAACCTTAGTGAAAAATTAGTTATTTGTAACTTCAGTACACAGATTTCAACGGACTATTCAATTTCTTCCTTATTATGTCCAAATAAATAAATTTATATTTACAATACCTTGAACTGCACAGTGTGTTTCAAATCATCAAGATAATATTCTTCGATTGCAAAAGGTTTGCCTTCCACCGTAATCACACAGGCTGGATTCAGACCATTCTTATCTGGAAGTGCAAAGTAATCTGCAAGTTCTTTACTGTTGATGGAAGCAGACATCAGTACTATCTGTTGAAAAAATGGCACAGCAGATGTGAAAGACTCATTTGAACACAAAATGCCACGCTATGCTGGAATCTCACTCTTTATGCTAAAATGGTCTAATTTCATTACCACAGGTACATATCCTAGGCACATTTAAGACAATCAAAGTTAAATGCTTTGTCTGACACAATAGAGCCATTTTTCTTGCAACAACCCCATCCCAGCAAAATCAATCTTAGAATACCCTTAGAATATGTCTGCTGCGATCCGAAAGCAATAATCTGCACCAGCCATCTGCCAGAAAACATAACACTGTTAGTAGTGAAGCAGAACAGGTATATCTTGTCCTCCTTATGTCAGAATCACTCCTGCCATCCTGCTAGTCAATGCAATGTTGAATTACCTGCTACTTTCAAGGTCTGCAATATTCAAACTAGAAGGCAAACACCTCGTGAATTTCATATCACCCTGAATCATAAATACAATTTTACCCTTTAAAGAGGCTTCCTCACACAATTTTACTTCATGGAAGCTGGGAGGAGAATCATTTTCTAAATGAATCTGACACATGATCGAACTCTGTTCAGTTTTTCAAAAGGAGCTAAAAAGGGATCAAGTAGGAGACACTGGGCTTAGCACATAGATTCAAACTGAATTACCTGTTTCACTGTGTTAAAATGCAGCAACTGAGATCAAGAGCTCCCCCCTTGTGTTGGTGCATCCCCGCACAATCCCTCTACTTTGATTTTACTTTCTAAATTTCATTTAGACAAGAACCATCATCCAAGTCTGAGGCAAGGACTAGATCCAGCAACACACAGGCTCCATCAGGAGTTCAGAAAGCAAAGGGGGTTAGCCTGAACCTTGTGACTCAGCAGAAGGGTCTCCCGCGTTCCTTTATATTTTTAGTTCCTTTACACATTATTTCAATTCAATTCTGTATTGAATTAACCAAATACTGTGTAAATCATTGCCAATTCTGACACAATCTCTTTTGTATGTAAAAGAGTGGACCTTGCTATCAATTTCTGTTGAATCACACACAAATTTCTATTACAATTACTGATTATTTTAGTAACCCTAAACCCTCAGTTTCACAACACCCCTCCCCACCATTAACAAAAATTCAAAGCAACCTGCTGTAAATGTAAGACTGTCTCAGATTTATACAACATGGTACAGTCATCTGAAGAAACAACTGCAGAGAAAGATAAAAAGGGGAAGGTTTTCCAGTGACAATTTTAAGATAATCAGAACTATAAAAATAATAATTAAAAAAATAAATAAATAAAATCGGAAACCTATGAAAGAAGAATGTTTTCTAACGGAAGAGATGATAGGCCCTGAAGGGAATCCTGACACCAACCAGATAGTCAGCATCATGGGCAAACTTTTCAAACTGAGTATGATCTAATTACTTGGTAACCTCAGAAAGCAGAGCCAAGTGTTGAAAGCTCAACACTTCTGCCTCTGAATTTAAAGACAAGCGAGTTCTCTTACTGGAAAGAAAACGGGTAAAAAGTGAAAGATATGAAGTGCACAGACATACTTTGTGCCAACTGGAAGGGCACTGTTCTGCAAGAGCAAGCTTAGAAGATCTAAAGACCAAGCTATGCAAGTTTGAATCAATGTGGCAATTCCATTCCAGTAACAAAACCAGCAAACATAGACTCAAGTTACATCTGCTTTGAACAGAACAGTTCACATTAACAGTTAACTGAAGCACCTAGGGACATGTACAGTCTTGCGAAATTTCTGCAGTCCCAAATAGCTGCACAGAAATAGACAGCCTAACTGCCACTTGTATTTAATTTCTTACAGTTCAAAAGTACATTACTTTGAGACCACAAAGACTAAATATGTCATGCTACATTTCTGCAAACTCTGCTTCAGTACAAAGCCTAAATTCCTAACATGCAGAGAAAAATCTCAGTCATGTTCTACTACCAGTTCGGCCTAAAAATTACAACACAAGTTTATTTTTTTGCCTTTTTTCCAAATACATTTAGGAAAAAAAAAAATTTTAAAAAGCTCAGTATTTCTAAGGGTTAATGCTACCACATTTAACCAAGGATAAACTCAATATACAATATGTAATTCTATTCAAATACCCATCTTGTATTTTTTAGCCCTAAGCAGACTTTAGAAACTAATGCATTTTAACATGAGGGTGAAAAAAAAAAGTCTCTCAGAACACATTCCAGCAGCCAGAAAAAGAATGCCCTTTAGCTAGCTTGTTATGAGGAGTGGCCAACTAGGTAATATTTTAGTAACAAAATAATGACACAATTATGCTAAGTTCTGTAAAATATGCCCCTTGTAGACAAAAAAACATGCAAAAAATTATCCTCACAAGCAAGAGTAGCAGAATATAACTGAACTTACTTTTACAGATTGGGAATTTGTATGCAACAGTTTACGGACCACCATGAGCAAAAAATCCATTTCTTTTGTACGCTCATGCACCTGGAAGACATTAGTCACAATTTAATTTTCATTAATTCACGCTTTTCTTTACAGCAATCTCTTCCTTTGCTACTCAATTTCATATTTTATTTTGGTAACTTGGAACAACAATAGTTTCACAATAAAACACAGCATTTAAGAGTATGCATGTTAATCACATTTTAAAAAATCCCAACACAGCTCTTGAGACAACTACAGCACCCTTTGTGAAATTCACATGCTCTTAAGGCAAGAAAATTGCAGAATGACTAGAAAAACCACCAATCCTGATCTCTAGCCACTAGCTCTACTAGAGATGACAGTAACAGGTGAAGTGACACTGAAGTTGGGTAAGTCAATTTTACTGTTAAGATTACAGATGATCCAGGCAAGGACTACGCTGACTTGTCTAAAAGCTGAACAAATGAATAAACACCTCTTATTTCCAATGGCTTCTAGCTATGATCAAAATACACAGCTCTCTGAAACTTTATTTTCTACCCAATTCTTTACATTTCCTAGCACCTGACTTTTCTGATTGCTCTTTGCAGTTCAGCAAATACTTCCTCTCAATATTATTAATGATCATGTTCCTTTCATGAACTGCAGTTTAAATATATGAAATGCAGCAGCTTTTCCAGAAATGCCTTGAAAGGTTGGCATTCATCCCCTGTAAGATAATTAGCATATTTTAACATAAAGATATACTGAACCATCATGAAAACAGTTTAGCTAAAGTAGTTTTCAGACTGAGAAGTCTTTATTTTTGGACCTATGTTTGCTTAGGTATGCTCCTAAATACCCACAGTACCTTAAAAGAGCTGGGACCTGCAACTATGAATGCAGTGAAGAACACGTTTTTGGAATGCTTACCATTGCTTCAAGACCACAGTCTGCAGGAGATACAAGGGGGGGGGGAAAATGTGGATAATGCAGAAGAGGAAGGACTAGAATTTTGGCTGGGGAAGCAAAAGACCATTATAATCTTGAAAGCTGGGAGATGCTGAAAGAAGTTTCTTCATATAAAAGCGTAACCGTTTGCTCAATCTTCTCTAAGTTTTCAATGCACTATTTCAAGTGCAGTCATGTCCTCAACATAGAAAGGACATAGAACTGTTGGAACAAGTCCAGAGGAGGGCCATGAGGATGATCAGGGGACTGGAGCACCTTCCGTATGAAGACAGGATG
>JAOEHY010046359.1:0-25356 GCA_025447955.1 Psilopsiagon aurifrons
GGGAAGGGAAGGGAAGGGAAGGGAAGGGAAGGGAAGGGAAGGGAAGGGAAGGGAAAAGGATGTAACCCCTGCCCCCCTGCACTCCTTTTCTAAACCAGGCAAGCAGGATCTTTTTCTGAGATTGTTTTTTCTTTCATCACAGAGAGAAAATGTGAATCCTTGTTCCCACAGCTGACTCAGCCTTGGTCAGAACTCATGAAAGTGTTCTTCTTTCATTCTCAGTGTTACTTGGCATGTCTGTATTGCTTCCTGGGGTACATGAGGGATTTCTTGTGGCTGAAGGATGGCTGGGAAGAAGAGGAAGCTCATCACATGAAACATCAGTGATAACCTTCATTATCTCATTAGATGGGGCAAGGGTGTTAAAGAGAATTCCTAGACAGCGGGGTGATGCCACAATGAAAAGCTCAAGATGCGAAGGAGATAAACTCCCTAAGCCTTGCTGATTTCCTTAAATGACAGATGCAAAACGAATGGGGGAAGAAAAAGAATCAGGCCTTAGAAAACATTGAAGGGAGTAGTTTAACCCATTTCTGTCCATTTTCAGGACACACCCAGGATCAGGAGGCATAGCCTTGTTGTGGAAACCTCACCCCGCCTGCTTTGGGATATTGTTTTGGCAGTAATTCTGGAAGTGACATATGGATCATGTTGCCATTTCTTTAATTAAAAAATAGTCACCCAAACTAAGGCTACTTGGCTTAATGGACCTTTGATCTGACCATGTATATCAGTAGTTAAGTTCAATTATAAGCAAAAGAAGGGCTTCCAGAGGAGGGCTCATGAGGCTGGAATTACTTGAATACCAAATACTTACAGAGAAGAGAAATAAACCATGCAATGACGTGTCCTCTTTGTGTTCACAAGTGTTTGCAACACTCGGCAACTTTATATTTACTTTTGAAGGTTTCTCATGCTTTTCCCGCTACCTCAGCCTCATAGTAAGCATAACATAGTCTACATCAATGCATCAGACAAACTGTTTCCTGGCATACTTGATAACTTTAGGAGGGGCAAATTCAGTGAGACTGGGAAGAACCTCGGGAGCACTTTTCCTGGCAATCCCAGCAGTACTCATTAAATAGGAGCATCCTCATTCTTCCTTCAAAACATGGGACCTTGAGTGAAAAGTACAGAAATCTTTCTAACCTGAATACTGTACAGTGATATGAAGATACTCAGCCTGCTATAGCAGCCTGAACTGAAGGCAGAAGTACTCTCCTGTTTTTTTAGGTCTGCCTGTGTTATAATTTGTTTCAATGGATGAAGAACTATCAGTTTCTAGTTAGCTGGCTTTAAGTTGTTTTGGCAATTCAACACTACCTTGCATTATTGAAGAAGTGCAGACATCGTCCTTGGAAACTATAGAGGATATAAATGGCTAAACTCACAAAAGTCATTAAAACATCCCTTACCTAACTGCTATCAGCAGGTTCAACATTTTATAACCCTTTTATAACCCATTCAAAGAAGAATGCTTTTATTTCACATTCAGAGCTAGGAAACCATTGCACATAGCAAGGCACAAAACACTAGTTCATTATTTTTCTAATAAAAATGGCAAATCTTTGATTTAATGAAAATGATTTATTCTCAGCTGAGAAACCTAGATAAAGAGAAGATGATAATTTGGGATGCTGTGTGGTATGATCTCAATTTCCCCTGAAAATGCAGCCTTGGAGGATAGATGATGTTTATATTAGAATGTAGCCAAATTTTATAACTGAACATTTCGCTTGCTTGTGCATCATGAGAGCAGTCTAACTGTCTGGTGGTTAACCAAAATAAGCAACTCTTTCTCCATCCACACATTGTTTTAAAAGCCTACAAATAAATCTCTCTATAGGTGAGGCTGGAGGCTTGTCAAAAGAAGGGAATCATAGTGGTGATTCATAGTGACTAAGAATTTAGGAATAAGAACGAATTTGTGCCAACAAGTTTCCAAGAAGCTTCAAAGGATGCTGCCTCAGTCTCTGTCATGTAAATGTGCAAAGGTTATCCTGAAGTTCATTAAGGCAAACACTCATCTTCATGCTGCCATTTGTATCAGACCAGGTGTGTGTAAACTGTGAGGAATCCACTCAGTTTTTCATTTTGTGCTGTTTTGTTAAGTATACTAATGTATGACCTCAAAACTGATTCATATTTGTACACTAGTTTTTCTGAAGGAGAACCTGGAATCTTTGCCTACCGTAACTAACCTCTATTCTAGCAACTGTCACCTTCTTTTGCAGAAGGAAGAAACTCCTAGTTCAGCCTCTGACATTTTGACACACCAGTATTTCCAATGCTGCCAACATCATCAGAAGCTTGAAAACATGCTTTGCTTCTACTAAAGCTCCTACTAGTTTCATTTACCACTTTAAAACTGCAGTTTTCATTTTACTCAAGAGAACAGCTCCCCAGATGTGAGAGCTTTTCACAGCAGAACAAAGCTCCAATGCTTGCCTCTCCCCAGGGTGGAAAATACAGAGCTCCATGAGCATGGATGACATCTTGTGTACAAAAAAAATGGGCATTCATTAGAATGGGCTTTGAAGACATTTATTTGTAGTGGAGAACTCTTCCTCCTCAAATCCATTTCATGCCCAGAACTAGTAAGTCTGCCTGGGCTTGGATAGTTGAGGAATTATTCACATCCCAAAAGACCCATAAGCTGCTATCACTCATGATTAACTAACAATGTTTACATAGCCGTGTCAACCTTAACTTTGCTTCTTCGTCTATTTCTGTAATAGAAATACACTGTTGAGATTTCTGTTGATTTTATCTCTTGTTTATTGACTGGATAGTGAAGATTTTGAGGGGGCTCAGTCTGAGCTGTAGTGAGCTGTGTCAGTTTTTCAGACATTTTCTGTGATGACATTTGACATTTTCAGCTTGTGACTGAAGGGCATTTTCGAATTACCTGCACTGATCAGTCCTTCTGTTGTAAAAAGAATCTATATTTTCTCAAAAAATCAAGGAATCCCCACGCAAAACATTTGTTACAGTACAGCAAATTGACTGCAAGTTTCATAGGTGTTTGCTTTATAAAAATGAAGTGATGCTAATTTGCAGAGTGTTTAAAAACAAATGAGTAGCTAGAATGCAAGAGGACCCTGCCAGTCCCATCAGCATTAACAACTTCATCCCACGCCTTAATATTTTCAAAAGTATATTGCCCACCTTTAAAATGTACTCAGATTTATGCAAATGACAGGGAATTACATCTCCCTTTTCCAACACAGGTAAATTAAACTTTATTGTGAGACTGTTCAGACTTCGCACCCTTCCCGGGAAAAGGTAGGTAGAGAAAAGACACATCTCTAACACTACTCAGACTAGAGCTATAGACAGAGTAGCTGGGCCAGAAGACAGGAAGGCAGCTTCTGCAAGAGAATAAGGTTAGTACAAATGTCTTACTCTGCTCAGGAGTAATCAAGGACGATCTTCAAAGAAAAAAAGCAGTCTGGGAAAGCACAGTGAAATTGCCTCTCTTACCATTGTCCTCCTAACAAAACCACAACCTGGGCAGAAATAGTACAGAAAGGAAGTTAGTTTTTACTTCTCCCTGACTATCTCTTCTGGACTTTTTCTTTCTCATAATCTTCTAGCCATACATATTGCTCTCCCAGAAAGCTTCTCTGCTTAATCCTCTGTTATTGCTGACTTCAGGCTGCAGTCTTTTACAATGAACTTGTTAGCGGTTTCCTTTGTATTATTCCAGATGCTGAAAAGTATCAATAATTAAAAATAAATGAGGAGAAATTATATTTATATAAAAAACACCTGGAGACACATGCACTCCCTGCTGCTCTCACAGTCTGCAGTGCTGTGATTCCTCATCCTACCCTTGGACACACGGAGAAGTCAGGGAAATACTTCAGAAAACATTTATTTTAGACAGCATGAGAACCCTTCTTTACTACTGACCTTTCTGTTACTCTTTAATTTCTTTGTGCATTGAGTAAGAAGACCAAATCATTTAACAGAAAACGCTCCGAATGAGCAAAACTATAAACAAATGTTTCTATAATTCCATAGAAAGAAACAGTTTACGGGGACTCTCCTTTACACCTTTGTGAGAAGTACTTGAAATTCAAGTAGTTGAATAATTTCCTTATAGATAAGCTTTCTTTGCAGTTTTTATTAAAGATACACATTTTTATGCTAAATGCTTTCTCAATAAACATCATCTTTTCTCTGACATATTAAATGCTGCAGTATTTGCCTGGTAAATATATGCTCACTAAGGATTAAAACCTAATTTATCTTATCTCGCTCCCACTTTTGAAAACAAGCAAACAGGAGAAACTCTAGAGATGCCTAGCAGACTCCTTGATAAACAGACTGAAACGGTGTCCCATAGAAGCAGTCATCCAAAAAAAATTTGGATTGACTCAAGAAAAGTGCTTCTATCAAACGCATTGCTCACCTAAAGAGCCAGGCTCAAAGCACTAGAAGCTAGGAATATCCCAAAGCAGAGCTTCAAAGCTGGAGGTCTCTGCTGCTGTAGATCAGTTCCTGTCCTGTCTCAGATCAGTGGGAAACACTGACTGTTGAAAGCCCCAGATCTCCTGAGACCAGAGTACAAGGCAGTGCTAACAGAACTTCTGGTTCTGCAACAAGTCTCAAAGTGGTTTGCCTTTTCCCTGTTCACCTCAACTTTGCAACTGCAACAGTAAAGCAGAAACTTATCTGGACACCTCTTCTTCTCCTATCTTCCCCTAAGCTAACCTTCTAGATGCAGTAAAATGTTACAAGAATGCACTGACTGCAAGCTCTAATGGATGCCTGTGAATGAGTACAATCCCATTCCCCAGCTTAATTGTTGTGAAACCTTGATTATTCAGGAGTTGCCTCAGGATCTCAGATGGGCTAGAAATCGAGAATGAAGTTTATAGCTTCCATGGAGCTGTTTTCTTTAGTTTTTGCTTTGCCTTGGGCAATTTCACTCCCTCGAACTGAGATCTAAAAACTTGGTGGTGACTTCTGAGACATGTTTGTGTTTGCATTTGTATATTTCCACTGGTGACTACTGGGCCCAAAATGGGAGGATAGGAAGTAAGATAGGAAGATGCAATTTGTTACATAACTTAATGGTAATTTACTTTTATACATGTATATAGCCATGCACACAGAAACAGACACACATATAAAGTAATCCAACATACCTATATATTGAACAGTGCAAAAAAAGTAGTTCTTTATTGTCATGTGGCTAGGCAAAAAAAAAAAAAAAAAACAAAAAAAAAAAAAAAAAAAAAAACAAATATCACAAGATTTTCCAGATATTTAGTTCCCAAAAGATTTAATGCTTGTCATTAACAGACCTACAAGTGAGTCTCTTTCAGAAGAATTATGCAAAGTTTGGATAAATGCTCAAGTGTAAGCAACTGACCTCTTCCTTTACTCAACCGCATTTAAGTGTGTGTCTTACTGTCACTGCATGTTTACATCTTAGAGGTCTTAGTGTAGTACAGGCATTTGTTTTGAGGAGCTTTGTGAGTTGGTGCCATTGTGAGGATGAAGATGTAGGAAGATGTGGATGACGGAGAAAAGGACATTCTGGGGTTCCAAAGTAATTACTGGAATTCTCCACATTCTTGAAATCAAAAATACAATTTCCAAAAATGTCAAAGTGTCCAAAAAGCATGCATCCTACCAACCTGTAAGGTCTTGTAAGCTTTTTAGTGACTTAGAGCATTTGAACATCCTATCTTGTTTTGCTTTTTCATCTTGTTGGTTACTTCTCAGACACATGTTCTATCCCTTCCCTAAGGCTGGTATCACATTTCAGTGTATTTCCTAGATATTAATCTCTACAGACGTCAGAAACAGGCAAAGCACAAAAGTCTCCATTCACAGTTGCAGAAGCCCCCGAAAAGTTAATAATGTCGGCATAGCTCCCTCTGCTGCTTCAAGACAAAATGTTTATATTTTTTTCAGCCAGAAGCTTCAGTATCACTACATTGCAATAGAATTCATATGAAACAGGTTGAAAAAGAAAATTTCACTGGCAGGTTTTTATCTGTAGCTTTTTGGATTTAGGAAATTTAGCTAAGAGTTTCCTCCTCCTGTCTGCTACACAAATCTTGCATACGAAAGCTGACTGTAGAACAAGTTTCAATCATCCTTATGTTAAAAGCAAATACAAAATTAAATGGTAAATTTGACTACAAAATTCCATCAGATGTGCCTCGTAAGTTGACAAAAAACCTGACAGAAAACACCTTACATGGGTGGATGAAAATTAAAAATCTGCTTCTATTTCGTACTACTGAATACTATTGCAGAAGCAAGAAAGTGCTCTGAAGACAGTTTTCAATGACAATTTTTGAAGAGGAACATCTGCTCTCAACCAAGTAAACCAAAGTCTGTGTTGCTGAACGGGACTGTACAAGTATCCAGAACTACTACTTCTGCTTCAGAATCATCTTCTGTGCTTTCCTGCCTTACACCAAAGGATAATGATGAGCGGAAGACTTTGAGATAAAATCACAGAATCATAGAGGAAAAGACCTTTAAGATCATCAAGTCCAACCTCTACTCAGTCCTGCCAAGTCCACCACTAACGATGTCACTGAAGGCCTCATTTACACAGTTTTTGAGCACCCTGTCTGTGAAGAAATTATTCCCAATATACAACCTAAACCTCGCCTTTGTAAAATTGAGGCCATTTCGTCCTGTCCTGTTGCTTGTTACCTGAGAGAAGAGACCGACCTACACCTCACTACAACCTCCTTTCAGGTTGTTGTAGACAGTGATAAGGTCCCCCCTGAGCCTTCTCTTCTCCAGACTTAACCCCCCCACCCCATTTCCTCAGCTGGTCCTCATCAGACTTGCCCTCCAGGCCCTTCACCAGCTCCACTGCTCTCCTCTTGATCCGCTTCAGCATAGGCCGCACTATTGCTGATACAGGCCAGGATGCCACTGGCCTTCTTGTCTGCTTGGGCACAAGCTGGCTCATGTTCAGCTCCATCAGTCAGCGCTCCCAGGCCCTTTTCAGGTGAGCAGCTTTCCAGCCAATCCTCCCCAAGCCTATAGCATCATCCCAAGCCCAAGCAGTTCTCTGCTTCTCCAAAATTTATTCTATTATTTACACCAGCATAACATACACACAAACCACAGGCTTTTCAATTCAGCACTGCTTTGATCTCAGGAAACCAGGGGGCAGGGAACTGCAGATGACACACAGGAAGGGGTAAACAGGATGTGATCAAAGACCCACCAAGCACTGCTCTCTGCTGCTGCTCTCCTGCTGTCTCAGGACCATGCTCATAGGAGGTATAAGCAAGAAAAAACTCTTCCAAGGAATCTCCTTACTGAATAATTGACAAACAAACGTGCATAGAGTGCAGTCATTTTCCCAGGGAAAACTTTTCCAAAGTCCTCAATGTGTAGCTTGCCTTTGTGTCAATGCCCATGAAAAAAGAACATGAGCAGAATAGCACATAAAACCTCTATGATCACAGAGAATACCCTTTCCTTGGATCACCAACTAGTTAAAATAACTCACAAATTGTTTCCAGTGTGAGGCAGTAGCAAGGAGCTCGTTGTCATTCCTTCTGCCTTCCCACCTTCTGAGTGAAGGATGGGTGCTTTCGTTCATGAGACGGGTGATTCATAAGGAAATCATCCCAGCTGGGAGGAAGTGCCGCTGCCAGCCCACTTCTCTGGCACTGCTTCTGCTTCTCTCCCTGTGACAATATTGTTAAGTTAAAGCAAACATGTTCATGGAGCAGAACTTGGGGGCAAAGAACACCAGGAAAGTGAATACGCCTCTGCTTTAACTTGTCTGGACAAAGACACAGCACTGTTGTCATTATTTTTAATTTTGGTCAGAAACAGAATTTGAGTGAAACTGCAGATTATTTTTTTTCTTAGTGTAATATTGCAAATTACAGGGATTTTCAAGGCACTGTCACGTTTCTTTGATCAAAAAGAAAACAGAAGTTGATTACAGCCCAGCTTAACAACATTGGCTTACCTCTTAGTAATATCATAAACAGAGAACATCTATCAATATTTAGGTACAAAATGCTGAGGGAAATGCCCTCCTGATGAGCTCTGACTTGTTTGAAATAGCTCTTCAGTAACATAGCTCTTTAGCAACATGGCAGCACTCAAAAGCATGCAAAATAAGTGCAGTGAAATTGAAACTTTGGCAAGTACTTCTCAAAAAAAAAAAAAAAATCAAGGATATCAATGTGTGGAACGTATTTTGAAAGGAATATCCTTGTAAAATATTGCATGAATTACTAGTAACTGCATTGCACTGCAGCAATTAAGATGTTACAGTGACATGAACATATTGGCAAAATGTGAAGGCCATGATAACTTACAATAATTTACTACTTTCAAATTTCAGGCCAAGCTTTGTGTCCAGTTCACGTAATTAACAAAGTTGTGTATTTTATTCCAGAATGCCTTTCTTTCCATGAGAATCCCTTCTTCCAGTAACAGCTGAGAAAAGAATTTACATGACTAGCAGTCTTGTTAGTTCCCCCAGACTTTTAAAGTGTCCGTGTTAAGAGGGCTAATGTTTTCTGTAAGTCTGACCTGTTAAAATATCATCTGCTAGACACTAAGAAATCAAGGCATCCTCTGCAACTGACCATTGCTCAGGTTACCAAACAGAAAAGATTGGTGGGTCTTCAACTTTCTGGGCCCAAGCCCTCAGGCTTTCCAGGGACGTCACAAAATTTTGCAATCAATCATCTTAATTGAGAATATTGCAATAGTAAGGTAGTCCATCCTTATTGCTGCACACAGGCAACCCACTGGAACACATGAAGAAAACACCAGAAACTATTCTTTTCAGAGTATTAAAATGCCAATATCTGAGGAAATATGAAAAAAAAAAATAAAAAAAAAATCTCCACAGTAGATACTCCGCAGTAGATAAACTAGCTCTCACCAGTTCCACTGAGAGATGTTTCAATGCATTTAAATTAATGAAATTAAATCAATACAATTAAATAATGAACTTCCTCTTGAGCAGTTTGTGGTAGCTGTTCCCAGGTTTCATGGACATGAAAAGCCTTTTTTACCACTGACACCCACATTTGGACCCTGATTTGGTAAAGAGGTTACGTACATCTGCTCTGGGAGCTCTCTTTTGGGAGCTCTCTTTTTCTCTGGGCTGGGCCTGGTGGGGAAAACCTGCCTGGAAATCAAGTAGAGCAACAAGCAGAGGTAAGATCAAGAAAAGGGTAGCAATGCTCCAGTCTGCAGAGGGGACATCCTGGGGGACAGGAAGACATGAGAAGTGAGGGTCTCACAATGAAATGTGTGCATACCACAGAGATGAATGGTACCCCTTTCAGGGCAACCCTAATTCAGCTATTTCTTTCTCAACACTTTTATGCGAACAGAGGATGTGCTGTAGGCTTTTCAGCATGGTGGTACAGCTTGTGGCATCACCTGAGGGTTCATCTTAGAGTGAGGCAGTGTCTAGTCTTTTCACAAGGCACGGACCAGGGCAAAAAGGCTTTCCAGAGTAGGACAGGTGCAAACCCTGTATTAGCAGCCTGACCAGCCCATTGCTGTGCTTGATGAAGGACCACTCTGTCTTCATGGCAATATATGATAGCTTGGTAAGAAAACACATGTTCTCCAAACATCTGCTGCCCTTGGCAAGATCTTGGTGCACACAAACCATGCTGCTCAGAGGAAGATTATTCATAACCTCCCTCTTCTGGTGAATAACATGAAGCAGCAACGGCTCCATCATCAGAAGTAATTTTCGCCAAACAGAAGAGCAAAAAGTTTCCTAGGTATTTGAGGATAGGTGATCCTGTAACAGACTTGGGCTAAAATGTAACTTAGCAAAGGAAGTTCTGGTTGAGGTCAGCTGCCAATGACACACATGAAAGCCTCACAAAACTTTTGCTCTCCTGTTTTATAATTGTGTGGCTGTAACAGAAGCCAACCACAGTTATAAAACTTCAACCATGGCTCTCCTCCCTTTGCGAGTGCCCTAGCTCAGATGTCTTGGCGTTTGTTTTGTTGTTTTTTTTTTTTGCAGAGAGAACTTTCTCTTGTGCAGCATCTCAGCCAAAGACCGCATTAGGGTGTGAAATTATGACCACAGTGTAATTGGGTGAAGAAGGCAGTGATGCAGTAGAGACAGAAACAGTCCTCTCCTCCTGTAATCCCCAGCTTGAAAGTTATTCTCGAAGGTCAACTATGGAAATAAGCTTTTAAAACTTGCTTTCTTTCAGACTGATCTGTGGACCATAATTTATTCCTGACCTCCTGCTTTTTATCTGCTAGCTGGAAATGAGTCCCCTGCTTCTAGCTACTGTTCTGGAGGATAGCTGCTGAACCTAGAGGAGTGACAGGTTAAGCCCTGTCTGTCTTGCTCACAGACCCATCTCTGTTCTTTGCTCTACTAACGATGGCAGATGTTGCATACAGAAAAGGCAACTGCTGGGGAAGGAGGAGGAAAGAAATACAGAAGAGGATCCAGAGTAGTTTCTGAGTCCTTGACCTCTGCTGCCATGCTGGGCAGTGTACGTCAGAGCTTCCCCACCTGGAGCTGGTTACAGAAGGGCCTCTCTGCCTTCTCTTCTTTCCATAAGCTTTGATGGTAGCTAATTTTGTGGATACAGAGGCAACTCTGATCATCCAAAACCAGCAGAAGATCTGAGTGAACATTGAAGAAGGACAAATAAATGCCCTTTCTTACACTTAGTGAAGCAAAATGGGGCTTCTATTTGAGAGTGATGGGAAACTTTGGTTTCAATATCCATACCTGGCAGTGTACGATAACACTGAGAACAAACCTCTAAGCTGCTCTGAATATTTGGTTTCCCCAGAACCAGTCTTCAGGCTCATGTACACTCTGACAAAATGACAGTACACTGCTTTCAGCCATATGATATTATTGTGAGATGCAAAAATGGCTGGCTGGCCTCCTGCCACCAGCTCACTGAATAGTAAATTTCTTTCCTCACATTATTATTGCTGGAATTTTTTGTATGCATGTTCAATGCTGTAATTTAACACTGTCAAGTACTGCATTGCTAGTAAAAAGAGAAACCATTTTGCTTTCTAACTCATACCCTGATTTCCTAACAGCACCACTTTGGTTATTTTAACAGAAATTAGATTGATTTTTCTACAGAAACACATTCAGAGCTTCCGCCAGAGGTCTGAGAATAATTTCTGCTTCATGCTTTTCTTCACCATACCTTTGCAGCTTTGCAACTTGCCTGCTTCCTTACTATATTATTTACTCCTTTCAGAAGACAAAAATCGAAGAGAATAGATACCTTAATTCTTTTTACAATACTTGTGTTCAAGCATAAAGCTTGGTTCTAACAAAATGAAAAAGTGGTAAACTAGGAAATAGTTGGAAAGGTGTAATGCATACCATAATATCCAAGTGCAAGCTATTCCTTAGGACCCAAGATCGTCAGAGAGTTCACCCGCTCTGATCTCATGTGTTTCAACTGAATTTCAGGAAATTTGAGTAGCATAATAGTACTTCTCATGAGTAATTTTTAAAGCTTGCACATATAGGAAGATCTGCCAATGTTGTTCAGTGAATTGTGACTTGTTCTCTATAAGCCTTTCCACTTTTGTTTCTGGTCTGAATTACTTTAGTTCTGGCTCCTAGCCATTGTCTCCTTCTTTCAGCCTGTTTTGCTACACAAATGAAAGGTCTATGGTCCCTTCCTCAGGTAACTCCCTAGAGAACGGTGTCAAGTCTTTTGCCTTGAATTTAGGAGATGGACCATGCTTCTCAAATAACCCCACAGTAAAGTGAATTTTATTGACTTCAGGTGATTTTTGCTGCTTTTTTCTGAATCCCTTCCCCAACTTGTAGCACCTTTTTTGATGCCTAATGCTGCTTACAACCACACAGTCTCCCCACTCCTATCTAGTGCATTTCCCTATTCTGCATGACCTGTATTTGCCTTATGGCACTGCTTGGGAGGTCCCAAATCAATTGGATCTCTGCCATGATCCACTAGCCCTTTTGCAGTGCATTACAGGATACAAATTTCTATCATAGAATCATAGAATAGTTAGGGTTGGAAACGACCTTAATATCATCTAGTTCCAATCTCCTTGCCATGGTCAGGGGCACCTCCCACTAAACCATGCCACTCAAGGCTCTGTCCAACCTGCCCTTGAATACTGCCAGTGATTCTGCAAGTACAGCTTATTAACCTGTCTTCTGGGATATCTGACCTGCCATTCTGTCAAATAAAACCCCACAGCATTCAAATGGGGCAAACTACCAAGAAAGCCAGAACTTTCTGTTAAAAATCTCTGAGGTACAGGTCAAGAAGCTTTATTCTAACAAATTTCTGGATGAAATTGCTTCTTTAGACATTCATGTTTTTATAGAGGCTTACCAAGTTGATCTGTGAAAGTTCATGTTTATCGGGGGGAGTGCAGGAAAGAGCTCTTCAAAGAGAATCTCTCTTTTCCTGCATGTACATTTCCCCAGGTATTGCTTCCCATGGTTGAATACACTCTCACCCTCTAAAGCCTTGTGCTAGGATCTGTCACAGACCTTTCAGGTGGATACTTCAGCCTGTGGACTCAATGAGTTTGCATTTAGCTCTTAGAGGCAGATGCTCAGTTACACCAACACATCCTTCACTCCTGTGAAAAGATGTGGACCCTGTTCATGCACCTATTTTCCTTCACTCTTACTTTACTATCCAGCCTTTTATTCTCTTTCAGAAACAGTCTATGTACCTTGCTTTCTCTTCTGCTTAGGTGAATTATTTCAGAGGCATTTTATCATGGTGCAAGAGCCTGACAGCTCTGAATCACCTCCACAGGTGTTTAGCAGGAGGGTTAATGCTGCAGAGAGGCAGCAGGGGTCCTCAGTTGCAGATGCTGTTTGGTGGTGTCCACCAAATTGATAAAGACAGTAATTTGTGCCCTCAGTGAGAATGTGTTGTATCACTAACCAGATAACCAGTGGGGAATGGGGCTGGATTCACTCCCAGTTTCTCCAGCACTACACAGCTCTTAGCCAGAACATTTTTGCTTTGGACTCTCCAGGGGCACCTGGAGTGTGGAATCTAGACCCAGAGTGGCTTTCCACAGCATTTTCCCCATAAAAATATTTTCTCCAAGGCTCACTAACCACTGTCAAGACTGACTGGCCACCAACTGTGTTAAGACAACACATGCATATGTTTCTTAAATGAAATGGAAAACAAAATGAAGGAAGCTTACTTGTTAAACTTTCAGTTATCACATGTACGGGCTGATTTGCAAAATCTAAGTCATACTGCCTGACCTAAGTCTTTGCATTTCGGTTGGTATTATGTACTGATAAAATTAATGTGCAGGTACCAATTCAAAGACAAGATCAAAGGACTGCCTGTTGCATGCAGCATTAAAGTTCAGCTCCTACAGTATATAAGGATTCTGTAATTTTATCACATGCAGCTGCTAAAACAATAACCCAAGAGGGATTAGAAATGTTTTATGACTCAGTCTTCACAGAGTGCTTTTATTCTGCTGTGAAATTCAGTTCAGGCTGATGACTGACAGGAGAGCTCAAGGAGCCCAAAGGTAGTGGGCACAGATAGCTTCTAGAAATACAACTACATTCATCGGCTTGTTTTAGCTTCATCATTGTCATCTAGGAGAAGAAGCTGAATGGACAAAGTTGCTATAGGTAGACAAACCAGTTGTTCTTTGCACATGGCTCAGACAAATCATCTGCTCCCAGCAACTGGGTATATGCAGAGGTGTGGGAATCTGTTCACCAGGCTATGGGTACAACTCTGAGGTTTATCTCAGTTTCATCAGGCTCCCTGACATGCATTCTGCATCTCTGTGTTTGTATGGCTCCTTACATGATAGGATCACTGAGTTACAACAGTGAGTGATCAGACATAGCTAAACTAACTTCTATCAGGAGGAAGTGCATCACCACTTCTGCTATATGTGAATACTGAATGCAAAGACTGCTCTTTGGCTATACCCCACAGTCACACTCCATGGGAGGCAGTATCAGCTTTGACATTTGCACGTCATTACAGGTTCATTACGGGTAGTGCATGAATTCTGGAGCACTGAACATGAGCAACTCCTTAATATTAGGCCAGATATTTCACTCATAATTTTTCCAAAGCAAAAGTGGTACTGATAAGAATGCAAAGACTCTCCAGTCAAGTGACAAGGCACAGTGACCACTTAAACATGCTTTGTAATAACTTCTGAAGTGTGCTCCAATAGTATCATGAAATATATTGCATCATTGCTACACCATTGTCCCCATAACAGGAGTATTGCCACAAACTAGACGCATAAGGGGTAATAGTAATGAAGTCCACTCTGCTGCTTAGAGATCATCAAAATCAAAGTGAGTATAATCTTATCTTCCAGGACAGAAAGCTGAGTAACAACCTAGGCAGGCAGGAAATTTATTGTCTCTGATGTAATAATGGACAAGTAGATATATTCTCAATAGCTCATTCCTTCCTCGGAAACATACAGGATGGTTGCATGGCCTTTCTTGCACAAAATTCTTAATCACAGTTTTCTACTAGCCTTCCTTCCTTACTATGTACTTCTATCTCATCAGTTTTCTAAAGAACTTCTCGGAGTTATCATAACTTGCTGCTATTATTCTAACCTGTTCTTTCTGTGCCTTGATTAAGAATGAAGTCCCTAAATGTCATGGCAGTAAACACAGACCACACGAAGTGCAAACAGGATTTTGTGTACCTTGAAGAGGATTAGGTGGCAGTATATGATGAACTCACAAGGACTTAATATTGTTTTGTTTTAGAATGCTTTTGCGCCAGAGAATTACTTAGCAATTCTCAGAGAGGCTGCTCATACTTAGCTACTTTATTTTAAAAGGTAACAATGACTAACATTCCTGGATGCTCGGGTTCTACATGTGATACTGCCTTGTGGATACTTCCTGCCCACACACATGTAACCATCCTAGGGTACCCATAGTGGCTGCTTATATGAAGAACAAATCAGACAGAGTGAAGTCAGCTCATAAACCATCATGAAGATACTCTAGTTTGTTAAAGACTCTCCTGAGATTCACAAGCAAATCAGGATAGGCTATTTTATTTAAGACATGGTTTTCTACAGATATGAGAGCAATCCCTCGTCTCTTTTCACACCCAGTATTCTGAAAAGATACTGCAACTATTTTGCTGTTATGCATTCTGGAATTAATGAACATTAGAAAGCCCACTGTGTAGCCTGTGCAATATCTTTCTGTTTGCAATGACTTTTCCATAGTTTTCTTGGAGAAAACACCAAATCCATGGAGTTGCAGTCCAATCTAATCTCATAAACACCCCAGCGTACATCTACCAGAGTCTGCAGTGCCCCAGTATTGAAAGCCTAACCTAAAGAACAGGGTGAGTCTCACAGCACGCATAAGTATCCATAAATCACTCACCACACTGTTGGCACTATGCAAATAATACAATTACCTTTCTCTTTGTATGTGGTAGCTATGTGGTAATGGTTGGCAAGGAAAGACTGACATTTTAACAGCTTCTTTGGTATTGGATCCTTACCTGTCTCTCAATTTTCTAAGAACCAGATGCATTCCGATTGCTGATGCGGAGAACTAAATTAAGTCTTGGTGAGTGGCAAACAGCATTTGAAAGATATTTACTTTTCCTTATTTCACTGCACATTTCTCCACTCCTGCTCTGGTAACCCCTTAAAACAAAATGACAGGCTGTGTGTACACCGAATGTGCTACAGTGCAAACTTAACTTCTGCAAGTTCAGGCAAAGGGGAGAGACACACCTTACTAGAAAGGCTCAAAGCATGACAAGAGGTCCCAGTCTCCCTCATATGTGCAAGTCTGGGCAGAGAACCATGAGTGGCTCTGACCTGGCTGTTATGACATGCTTGGTTGCTGCTAGATGTTTTAATTCCGAAGTTCAAGATCTTATCCTTGGTTCAGAGCCAAAATGAGGAAAAGGCATGGAAATAAAACACTGAACCTTCCCCTTCAGGCCTAGTGACCAACAGAACCTTAAAGAAGACTGGAAGTGGGAGGAGATAAAATAAACTATTCCGAAAACAGAGTGAAAAAGCAAATCACTATTGCCGTGAGGAAATACTGGCCACAAAACACTGGTCCTGCAGGCAATTTTCTGAGATGAGCTTGTTTTCATGGTGAGCTAAAGGAAGTCCATACTGACCATATCTGTATGAAATGTGCGAAGTCTGAGACAAGGAGGATAATTTCTTTCTGCCACTGTTGCAAGGTAGTGTCTGTTTTCAGTCATATTTTCAAAAAGGACACTGGGGAATACGAGGAAAAGAATCTAAAATAATATCTGAGATATGCGAAATGTGTTTTTCACGATGGAATGAAACTGAGTTTTTAACTCAACAAAGATTAAAGTAAGAAGCGAATAAATTGTAAGTACACTCACAGAAGAGAGTTTATTATTATTAACTCCTTGTAGCAGGCAAGGATGTGAGACCATCTGTCCTTTTCTAGGCAATGTATGGACTCTTTCTCTTGCTTCCATCTGCACTTTCAGCCACATGACCCCTTCAGTTGTGTGACCCAATTGTATATGGGTCTGAAAAATCAACAAGCAGACCTAGGCTGGGAACAGTCCTACAAATTAAAACTTGAGGTAGTATAGTCTAGAACTAAATAACTGTCAGCTAATTGGAAGAAAACAGTGATGCAGAAAAGGTGCTGAGAGCAGACTGAGCACAAAAGACTCCATGAGCCAGTATTGCTGCCAAGGAAAAGATACACAAGCCACATAGTGAGGTCTGAACACAGGCAGTGCTTGGATACCGAAGGTAGATCCAAACTAGAAAGAGGTTTCATTTTCTAAATTGTAATTATTTCTGGTTCAATATTAAAGACAAACAAAAGATGATGTGAATTCTCTTTGAAACAGTATTTGAGGTAGTATATCTCTAAAGATGCCCTTCAGCTCTATTAGAACTTTAGGTCAGATCGTGAAGAAGAATTTGATGGTATTTGCTATGCAAGTCAAGCTGGAGTCAGTGCTTCTTTCTGATACAAACTGAAACAGTGGACTTTGTAGCTAATAATACCACCATGTTGACAATTGCCAATGGAGACATAGCAGTTTTCTCTAAACAGAGTCACAGTCCATACAACTTAGCTGATACACTGGCACAATTTAGTTGATTGCTTTTACTTGGCAAGTCTACTGCATTAAATAAAATCTAAGTGTATAAATATATAATCTATTTATTTACCTACTACTTCTTCTCATTGCACCTATATATCATGATTTCATGTATGACCTTGCTGTGGCTGAAATGAAAGACATGCCTCATTCCCTCTAGGGCCAAGATGAACGTCTTTCTGTGACCTGACCAGGTCAATACCATACCTATCTTACTAGTCTTAATTCGTAAGTTTATCTTTTTTAGCTTAGGACTTTATTTCCCCATGAATAATCTACCTCCTCACTTCTACTGTATGTGCCTGATAGGCAAGATTTCTGAAGAAAAATGTGAAGTATCTCCACTAACCTCTGGTACTTTTGCTGGCAGTGACCTCTCTCCTCATTCTGTAGGTAGTAGCATAGGCCCGGAAGCACATTCCTGTGATGAATTTGTGAGTCAGCCAGGGTTTGCTATCCAAAACTGATTTTATTACACTACAAAGCAATTTGTTACAACCCCTGATGAAGGGGCATCCTTCCAAGATGCTGTGGGTTTGCAGTATAGTTCTGAATAGCACTGTCCGGAAACTTCACAGGGAGGAGGATCCTGGCAGGCCGGCAGCTGCAGCACTCAGTGTGAGTCATAGAATCATAGAATAGTTAGGGTTGGAAAGGACCTTAAGGTCATCAAGTTCCAACCCCCCTGCCATGGGCAGGGACACCTCACACTAAACCATATCACCCAAGGCTATGTCCAACCCGGCCTTGAACACCGCCAGGGATGGAGCATTCACACCTTAACTGGGCAACCCATTCCAGTATCCAAATCCTGCTGACCAATCTGGTGGCCTTCTATGATGGAGCTACAGAACCGATGGACAGGGGTAGAGCAGTTGACGTCATCTACCTGGGCTTGTGCAAAGCCTTTGACACTGTCTCACATGACATCCTTGTCTTTAAATTGGAGAGACATCAATTTGATAGGTGGACCACTCGGTGGATCACCTCAGGACAGGAGAAACATCAATGTTATGGGAACAATTTCCTGGTCAAAACAGATACAGACATAAAAGTCAAGGACAGAATGGCCTCAATAAAAAGAGAGAAAAATCCTTTGGTGTCAGCAGGGCCAGTCTGCTCTATACCTCTCTTTGACCACCCAGGTAAAGATGACATTTCAGAGTCTGCTGTATACAAGAGCTTAACTCTTAGGAGCTGCTCCCAGGACAGCAAACTTTTCTAGTCTGTTTTTTTACTGCAAGCTCTATGACTGCAAAATGATTTGTGGGAGGCTGTGACAAACGTCTTTCACCACTAACACTTTCTTCTGCTATGTGATACTCTGCGTGCTCACCTTGGCTGCCTGCTGACCAATGGTGTTACCTTTGATCTAGCAAAGACTGAATATGTCAGGAGATGAGTCACTCCCACCTCCCTGGCTGACCCTCTCCAGCCTGGGGTACACAGAATCTGCCCACTGAGCTGATGAAACAAGTGGTTTAATGAGCAGCAGGTCAAAATCATATCATGTTTTTCCCATCTGGCTGTGCCAGGTGTGGGAACAAACCAAACAAATCCTTAGTCTTTTTGCACGTCTGAATGTGACATTAAGGACTTTGGAAAGTAGTCCTAGCAGTCTCAGGCAATGCATTACACTAAGGTATAAAGAACAGCTTTAGTCCTGTTAATCTGTTAGAAGAAACAATGAAGGTCCCAGTCCCATCTTCATCTATGCAACTGAGTCAGGCACAGAAAAAAACTTCCTCCTACTATCTTTCCAAAGCAGCTATTATTCTAACACTAGTGACCCATACTTTGAATTTTCAGCCACTTTTGCAAAGTGGCCTTCAGAAGGCAAGGATAGATTTTTTTCAGAAGTGTCTCAGAGCCTCCAAGCTCCTTTTCTCCAAAAGCAAAAGATTTTCAGACACATCATGTTGATCACACTGCAGTCATTGGCTAGGAGGAAACATCTTCCTTCATCACCTCTGCAGCACTGGTGTGCTCCAAATCCTGGTGCTATAGGAGGCAGGCTACAAAGAAGAGCACTTCCACTGCTACCCCAAATGCCCACAGTCTGAAGGGGCTGATTCAGAGCTGATTGATGTATATTTCACTCCAGCAAATATTGCATCACTGTTGGTGAGACACGTGGGCAGTCTATTTCTGGGACATTGAGTGCAAAGGAAGATTTTCTGTAGGATGAGATGGTTAGGTAAGTCTACTAGATTATAACTGCTTGTAGACCAGTTAGAAAATGATGTTACTGGTCCTGTTCCTTGATATAGCAGGGGGTAGGTTCTTATTTGTGGCCAGTGATATAGTGCTTTTTTGTAGAGGAGAGTTTGTTCTGCATGTGTTTGCATTTTAACTGCTCTCTGCGGAGATATTTGAACCTGTGCACAGACAATTACCATTTTGATACTGTGCACAGAAAATTACCATGCAAACTATAGGCTCACCTGGACAGCCAGCCATAGAAAACAGTTACTGGCTGCATCAAACTATCCTAATAAGCTGGAATGTGAAAGACCAGACAGGGAGATTTTCAGATCTGTGTAACAGTTCTCTGATTCTCCAAAGAAATATGTCAGCGAAATGAATCTATCTCACAGCTGCTATAAGCCCTAAACCTTGTTATTTCATTCTTAAAGATGAACAAGTGATTAACAATCCAAAATCAACTAGTTTTTCACTTCACAGACACAGCGATAAAAAGAGTTTCCTTGCAAGAACAGATAAATGACTGAGTAACCTTAAAATTTTGCCTGCAAGGTTCCTGTGCAATGTGTTGCTGTGTACGCACTCAAATCCAAACTCTGTGTTGCTATTAACAGCATACTTTGCCATGCTCACACATGAGAAAATCATGCTGACTCTGGTTTCAGTGTTTGAATGACGAAGTACGTAAAAAGGAAGCATGGCACACTCAGCAGCAAATTAAAAATTATTGTACTGCAACTGAATATAGAAACTCACTCTTTTGATATGTGGAGACTGCTTACGATATGACTATTTGTGTTACGTTAGACTTATGTACTGAAAGCTACTTACAATTTTTATGAGTGGCACAGACAAGGTGTTCAGCATTCAAAGAAAGTCTTACATATCTTGCATGACGCAAATATATAGTAATCAGAAGGTGAACTAGGTCAACCATACGGCAGACAGAAAAATATTCAAATACACAGTCATGTAAGTCCTCAGAAAGTACTTATCCACATTGCACCGACAGTGTTGTTGTTGGGAACCTCTGAGGAGGTAGCAGAAATTTTTGTTGTTATGATACCCAGTGGAGAAGATATTCGAGCTGCAGGCACTCATCTTCCTGTCCTGCTGCAACCCAGGAGGGGCCTTTTAAGACCTGCGACTGCAAAATATCCCTCCCAAATGCACAGCCTGTCTTTTCAGGTCTCACCTCAAAGCTGGTGCTTCAGCTGAGAAGCACCTGCTGCATCTTGAGTATCTGTGGTCTCCTATAAAGTGTTGTGAGTGCAATTGCAGCTGCTGAAGCTGTAAACCACCACTCTCAGCAGTGAAAGCCCTGCGGTTAGCCAGCCAGCATCACATCATGCTGAGCTGCATGCAAACATTAAGGTGGCAGTAGAGGATGGATATGTTTCAGTAAGAATGCCAGGTTAATGAAGAGGTACAAAATCTAGGAAACAAGAAGAAAGAAAGGAAACACCACCCCGTATGGTGACTTCTGTTCTTTATCTCAAAAAGTGTTTTTTCTGCTAATTCCAACAAAGTCCCAGCAGGATCCTGCTGGGATTTTGTTAGACATTTTAGTACTCAGGGATGAGACTTGTTATTTTTGGCTTATAGATTTGCTTTCCATCTTATCCATGCTTCTTTGGGGGGTTTCACTCAGATTCAAATTCTCAGAAAGTCTTTATGCAGTTTATAAACTTGATAGCTACGTGAGATACTAGTTTTCCATGCTTTTACTGAAGACTATCTGCTGCAGTCTGAGTTTTTGAGACTGATATTCTACGGCATGGCTAGAGGGAGCCTTCACATGGCTGAAGAGTAAAACAAACTTTCCTGTCAATAGAAAAGAAAGGCCTAAGGGCAAGCCTAGGGGCAAAAGGCTGTGAAATCAGCATCAATGTCCTATGCAGACTGGCAGGGAAGGGTCCTCATACACATGCAGAAATAATGCTTAAGCATTAAAGACAAAAGTAATGATGTTATTTTAAAAAAGTAGTTCAAAGGAAAATAGTTCCTCATTGTTACTCCCTGAAAAAAACATCTGTCAACAGCTAAACAGCTGTGGACTGACTAAGGTTTTGGGACATACAATCCTTAAACCTCACTTGATGTGATGGGGGGGGGACACTGCCATTCTTGCCATGAACCATTGGGGAGCTAAAGTTAGACCACCCTGCCATTTCAGAAATGGTCTTCTCTGTGAGAAGGCAATCTGTTACCAGTTTATTTCTATTTTGCGATGAATTTGTGTAACAAATTTCTTTAGTGTGAGGCAGAACCCCCTTTCTAGGAATGGACTTGCTCACTTTCAAGACAATGATCTGCAAGAACTCTGAATTCATGATGTAAGGGATTCGCTTTTGCGAAGTCATGTGATGACTCCTACGTCCTCTCCATGACAGTGCAAGCATTAGTCCTATGCCTGCCGCAGCAGCAGCAGCAAACTAGCAGGTTTGCTGCTTTCTGGCTAGCAAGGACAGGGCCTGGTACAAACCCTCCTGAGAAGTCTTCAGCCAAACAGCTCTGTCACTGAAGTCCAGTGCAAACAAACACAGCTGGTCATAAGGCAGACACATAATCCTTTAAGTAAATCTAAACATCTCACATGAAAACTTGCCCATCTCTCAGGCCTAAAGGAGAAGTACAAATGATGTGCACTGTATAAGCCTGGGTACCAGAAGCCAACTGCTCTTCCAATTAGTAAAAATCTGGGCATCAGACAAGCTCCAATTTATGCAGTGATGTTGTGCCAAACACTCCTGAGAAGCCTTCAAATAGCTCTGTCACTTAAGTCCAGTGCAAACAAACACAGCAGGTCATAAAGGAGACACATATTCCCTTATGAAGATCTAACACTGCTAATCACAAACACTTCCAAATGGAGAAATTAATAAAATTAAGTTACATTAAGAGCAATAATGTCTTACCCTTAGTTTGGATTTTTCCACGTCTCGTTTAACTGAATGAAGATATTCTGATGGCCATAAGTTTGGGGTTTTTGGGTGTTGGCTTTTTGGTTTGTTCTTTTTTTTTTTTTTTAATAGAAACAGTTGTCAAAGCAGTAATATTGCTTGCAACACCTGCCTTGCTAACTTATTTAGCAAATTGTCCACATTCAGTTCAGCTCAACAGATGAGTTCAACTCTGAAAATTGCCAGTAAGCATTATATTGCCAGTATTTTCTTTGTGTGGCTCATATACCTCCCATCGCTTACTGGTAACAAATCAGGTATAGGTTTGCTATTCCTGGAGGGCTCATAGTAAAGCACCACAATTTATACAACCAACTCAATAGTCTGATGTTTCCTAGCGGCTAACAGTCAGGTGTTAGTACTTCAGTAGAGCTTTTTATGAGCATTGGTACAGCATCTACTATGCCACAATATGGCTTCCATATGCTTGTGTTCAAAATGAAACATTATTAAGGAATATATAAAAGCCAATATCAGATGTGATATATAAATGCAAAGCTAAATTACTATTTCTGGAACAAAAGTGAACAGGTCCTATAGCCTTCTTTGGAGAAAGAATATGACTTTTGACCAAGGCTGTATGAAAGCTCGCTTGTGAGCCCGAATCCACATCTCTAGCACATACCTAACAACTGCTGAGTCATTAATTCTGTCTGTGCTCTGTTGTGTGTTGTGAAATTTTTTAATTAAAAACCATGCAAATTATAAAACTGGAAAAGTAAACCACAAAAAAGTGTTGACATCTTTTGGAGAACAGGAATTATGCAGAATATGAGAAATGTATAGCTGGTTTTGATCTTCCCAGGTATGCATATTGTAGTCAAACTAGATGGGTAATGCATCAGTGTTGGATGTGATTACCAAAAAAGAAAAAAAAAAAAAAAAAAGAGATAGTTTTTATTTTGGATATACTCTTAGATGCATTGTTAGACATTTCTAAAAGAATAAAGATGAGAATTTCTTTACCTGAATTTTCCCTAAAAATAAAAATGGACAAATAAAATACATTGGTAATTCATAGAATCATAGAACAGTTAGGGTTGGAAAGGATCTTAAGATCATCTAATTCCAGCCGCCCCTGCCATGGACCAGGATGCCTCACACTAGACTATGTCACCCAACACTCATGTCCAACCTGACCTTGAACACTGCCAGGGATGGAGCATTTGCCACTTCTTTGGGCAACCCATTCCAGTATCTCACCACCTTCACAGTAAAGAACTTCTTCCTTATATCTAACCTGCGTTTCCCCTGCTTAACCCTTTACCCCTTGTCCTATCACTATAGTCCCTAATGAAGAGTCCCTCCCCAGCATCCTTGTAGGCCCCCTTCAGATACTGGAAGGCTGCTATGAGATCTCCACACAGCCTTCTCTTCTCCAGGCTGAACAGCCCCAACTTTCTCAGCCTGTCTTCATACGAAAGGTGCTCGAGCCCCCTTATGGGCCTCCTCTGGACTTACTCCAACAGCTCTATGTCCTTCTTACGTTGAGAGCTCAAGAACTGCATACAGTGCTCCAAATAGGGTCTCCCAGAAGCAGAGTAGAGGGGAAGGATCACCTCCTTTCACCTGCTGGTCATGCTTCTTTTGTATTTTTAGGAAACAAAATAGGAAATGACTTGAAGATTTCCAGTCTAATCTAATAGGAGCAAATTTATTTCTGGATTTTATTATGAGTAAGATCAAAAAAATTGCTTAGATCTGTTTTGAATTATAAGAATTTTTTATTTATCTCTGCAGGTGTTTTTTTTTTTTCCTTATATATATATATATATATATGGAATAGGGGCAACAGCTTGAGTTGCTTGTTGAAAAAGTCCAAAATCTTAAGCATGGCTAAATTGAAGGGCTTTAATGAGTAAAACAAATTTTCTCTGTTATTAAAACAAAGCATAAAATTAAGACCACTCTAAGGCATTAATTTTAAAATAATTTGTATCTGCTGGTCAGGATAACGTTCAGTTCTCCTTCAAAATTCTGAACTAAATAAAAACCAGCCTTAAAATTTTTGTTATGGCAATTATTAGTACGCACTTCAGGACTGATTCTTCTTCTCTCTGAGTTAATATGGGAGGCAGACAAGCAAATGGAAGCTTTCTTCAACAGTCTGAGAAAACAATCTCTAATTATCTTGAAAGAGAGGAAAGGACCCATATGCAAGACAAATCCGTACCTGGCCTGTTTCTCCTTCTGTATTCACTGAGTAAGGTGCAGTTTCAGCAGAGCCAGCTGGTAGCTTGCAACAGCATGAGATTTCGCCAAATCCTTGTATTGATCCAGGATAGCAAGAGGCCATTTTGGGAACATTTGTGGGAACATTTGTTGCCTTTAGAATTTTTTTCTTAAGCAGCAAATCAATAAATACAAAATCAGTGTCTCCCATGTCCAAACACAATTTTAAGGGGAACGAGTATCCTTTCTTGTTTTACCTTTTCATTTACAACTGTGGAGCCACAGCTAGAAGGTACTTTGGCATTACAATAATACACAGGTAAGTAAGTGAAAGGCAAATAAAGACATGTCAATATACTTTTATCAATTACTTTGTTTGGAAGAACAGTTAATCTTGGAGAAAACCTCTGTATTAAGATGATTTGCAGATGGGGTTCTGGCCCTTATCAGCTTAATTGGGGTCTGGAGGACCTAAAAATTCTCTGCATTTTTTGCTTCGTTTTACATTTCTGAAGCAGCTAATGAAAATAATCAGCTACGGCAGGAGGTGCGCTGCCACACAGCAAGTGCTCACATACATGAGTTGTGTTCTAATTTTATTACCCCAAGACAAATCTGCAGAAGGGTGTGGTATCTGTACAGAAAAATAAAGATGAAAAACTCACTTTGTAGATGGTGGTAATTCCTTTTCTTCCAAGTTTTTATGGATCTAGATTTCCTACTTGTCTGGTGCTCAAGAGGATTTCTTTCAGCTTAGGAATTCCCCTGGTGAGAAAGTGCCAATGATGTCACTGGGAACCACTTCCACTTCACTTCCATGGTTTGTGCATGGGAGGGCAGTCGCCCACTCTGATAGAAAAGGACTGCGGAGGAGGAGGGAT
>JAOEHY010046359.1:25456-42205 GCA_025447955.1 Psilopsiagon aurifrons
AAGAAGAGAAGTTTCCAGGGAAACACTCTAGCAGATGGACTGGTCTGCTGATAAATGGTGACACATCTGTAGCTCAATCAGTGGGAGGGCTATTTTTGGAAAACACAGCCCTCCCTTTGGAAACCTGGCTCGTCCTCAACCTCCCCCCACAACCCTCCCCCTCAAGTCCCTTCTCTTTTTACAGACTCCTTTAGCTGGGGATGGAGGTGTTAAAGCAGAGATAAAAAGTGAGCCATCCTCAGCAAGCCATGCTCAGAATTAATTATATGATGCGCTATCCCCTACCAGTCCACACCACCGCCTCCCTCATCCAGTCATGCTCTGTAGGCTGCTGGACTGGTGCTGAATACACGAGTGAGCGTTGCCAAGGGAACAAGGAGGAAAAGCAGTGCTTTCCCCCTGCAGTTACTTTGTAAGCCAGGGGATCAGCTTTGCACCCTTCAAACGTGATATATATGATAAGATTCAGCTATACCTTTCTTGCAATGACACATGAATTCACAGCATACCTGTCCTTCAGCAAAGCACAAATAAAAGCCTCGCCAACACTAATTTTTCAGGCAACCAGTTGTGGACACGGCCGTCCAGGGAGTGGGAGAAACAGCCAGTGCAGAAGTCCGGTGATCTTCCCAGTGCCCTGAGTTTTCAGGAGTACATAGAGGACTGGAAAGTGCCCCTGCTCACCCCGTGGACCACCCAGGCGTCAGACAGCAAAGGTATCACGTGCCTATCTCGGAGAGGGAAGAAGGGAATGCACAGGAGCAGGAATCTGATCTTCTGCCTCCTGGCACCTCTGTTTTTTCAGCATTAGCCCCTGGGAATTAGCAAGCCACTTTCAGTATCTGAGACAGAGAAGGACCATGCTTTTCTCCAGTTACTCCCTACAGAGTGGGAGTAACACAGCTGCATGACACCTCTGCTGAAAGTCTGTAGTAAAACATGGTATTGCCCCAACCAGCACCCAAGACTGTGTAGATACCCTGAGCAGTCCCAAGTGCTTTATTTTCAGAGACTGTATCTATCTGCATTATCAGTTCAACTAAGCTCCCTGAAAGACTTCTACCACTACCAGTCTATATGGTGTTGTTCACATTCTTATAAATATATTTTAAGGCTCTAAAGGTAAAATCTCTCTCAAAGGCACATACCACTCAAAGTGTATATAATATAAATAGAAAAGATATGATATCATGAGGTACAGAACAGGAGGTTTGGCTCCATGCTCTTAGAAGCAATCAAGTAAAGAGGAACTGATTAGTTTCCCAAAATAATAAGCTTGCTAGTGTCCACTCTTCCCAAACCTTCAGCTTTTGGTGGCCTCAGATGTCTAGCTAATGTGTTATTCAATGGCACTTCAAGAGAAAAAGTCTAAGCAGAAAGAAGTGCATTTTTATAGGTGTGTATTCAGATTCATAAACTGAAAAAAAAAAGCCTGTTTTCACAGAAGACTTTCTTGATGGAGAACATGGGGGATGATGTGTGTGTTACTAAAAATACTTTCCATGACTAATTCATGACCATTCATCACGTCTTTTTTCTTTTTTTCCAAAGGGCAGACCAAGCATGCTAGCTTGATAACATATCACTACATCCTGTGTCACAACTAAAGTGAAACCGAATTTGTGGATGATCTGATAGTCACTGCAGTTCTAACAAATAACAATATCTATAAAGCTTTCCAGCGCACATGCACACACAGATACATGCATGCATACACACATATGTATGTAAGGAGAGAAACAGAAGAGGCAGAGTTCACAGCATGTTCTGTTTCATACTGCTGTGATTTCCTCTAAAACTGAATCAGATGAAACATCTTGAGAAGCAGTCAATATACACCAGCATCACTGTGCTTTTTCACCAAAGTCTGGTGAAAAGCAAGCTAAATGGTTGTGACAAGAGGCGCCTCGAGTTTTCTCAGGCTTTTCTGCATGCAAGTGACTGACACACCAGCTTTGTTTTTGCTGAAAAGGAGTCATAAAATGAATTGTGAGGCCAAGACACAAAAAGGCAAATTGGACTCTATATTGCAACTTTGAACTGTGTTAGAAGCCTGATCCCAGAAGCAGAAGCCTCTGATTTGTGTTGAGAGAACTTACAATGGTGAGGTCAAGCTACAGCCCATATGAGCATCGACCTGGGCTGAAGACAATGCATCTGCTGCACGTAGTTACTTCTTCAGCCAGTTCAACTTCATATGGAAGCATCACCAAACTGCAGGTGTGCCCCTTGGGCTTGGATGAGTAAAGGTGGAAGGGAAATATTTCGTGCTATAACAGTAAAAGCCAGAGCTGAGATGCTTCACATCCATTCAAAGACACTATCCATTGATCCTACATAAACATATCTAATATGAGAAAAAGGTGAAAATTACTAACTCACAGCAAATTTTCAATGTTGTCTGCTCAGTTCAGTGACATATACTTAGCCTTACAAAAGCTGCCATACATAGAGATAACCTCTGCAGTTAATTTTGACACAAATGATGATGGAAATTACCTGCATGTAATTTTCCTCAGGTCCCTATAGACTTGTGAGTTATTTTCGGAGGTGGGATTTTTCAGTGGGGGACTACTGGATTAGGCACCTTGTGAAAAATTTGGGGATTTGGGTTATGTTCTTTTCTTTTCTACTGATTTAAGTACTTTTTAAAACCTGATCATTAAAAGCTACCCAGATAATTTCACCTGTAACATCATAAAACACTGAGAAGCAATGCCTTGAGTCAGCCTTGCAAGAATTAATTCTTTCCTTCTCATTACTATTGGTTGGTAAAATCTTCCTCTGTAGGAGAATTGCTATGGCCATTCTATGTGCATGTACTTCCTGAAAAACATCTTTCTTGAGGGAGCAACCTTCAGGGTTCAAGGTCCCAAGGTGTTCTGTCTACAGCAATGTGAAGGATGTGAGGACAACCATCTCATTTTTCCTGTGGAATACTCAACTGAAATTGAATATTACTATTTCAAATGTCTCTAGTTCACTATCTTACTACTGAATCAACATTGCTCACTTACTGATGCTTTAATTAGTTTGGGTAGCTATTGTTTTTTAATTCTCTCCCTGCATCTTGATATGAAAAGCCTTTAGTATGTGAATCTCAGATTCATAGCATCTGCCTGGATGGAAACATAAGGACGAACTGCCCAATTGTCCTGCATCTGTTGCAATCACCTGTGAGATCGGAGCATTTTACACAGTTTGCATTGGCACAGTTTTCTGTAAGGAGGCAACTTGAACTTGGTGCACTGACTCAGTTGCACCACGCTGAGAAGATAGGGACACATGCTCTCCTACTTAAAGAGAGGTTGTTTGTTTAAACTTAGGTGGTTTGTCAGCTAAAAACGCACACCCAAGGCCTGCTCAGTCTTTCAGGTCTTGCCTCTGACAGAAGCATTTACCTAATGCATTTACCTGGCCTGTGAGGCTTACTGACTTCTTGTGAGCTTACCGTGACACTTATGTTCAGAGTGCAGCAGTACCTGTGTTCATGGTTGGTCGTCGAATTAAAAAAATGCATTGCATTTCCTGGCAATGCAGACAGACATGCACTGTCACACTTTCTGTTTTGTTCAGTTTGAGTTACGTTGGGTAAAGGATCGGTTCCTCCTGCTGCCACTCTTTGATAAACACTCATAACATTATCAAAGCCACTGAGGCTGCTTATTTAGCGCAGTAGTAGCATAGAAATAATCATACATAGAGGAAAGGAGTATATTGCTTGTGGTTTTCTGAAGTTCAGACCTGTTAAGACACATCCACACTATCAAGCAGGAGTCCAAGCCTTCTTAAGCTGCTCTCAGTCAACATAAGATGCTCTAGTGTTTTCACAGGGTGGCTGATTCTCAGCAGAAATACCAGAAAAAAGCTTTATTGCTTGTTCTGTGCAGAAAGTGAGCAAGAAAGATTTGCCTGTTACCACTGTCCTAGAAATCCAACAAAGGGCTCCCAAGCACCTTATGGTACTTCAGGGAACACTATCATAGAAACACAGAATCATAGAATCATAGAATAGTTAGATTGGAAAGGACCTTAAGATCACCTAGTTCCAACCCCTCTGCCATGGGCACAGACGCCTCACACTGAACCATGTCACTCAAGGCTCTCTCCAACCTGGCCTTGAACACTGCCCAGCATGGAACATTTAGCACTTCTTTGGGCAACCCATTCCAGTGCCTCACCACCCTCATAGTAAAGAACATCTTCCTTATACCTAATCTGAATTTCCCCTGTTTAAGTTTGAACCCATTACCCCTCGCTCTATCATTACAGTCCCTAATGAAGAGTCCCTCTCCAAAATAACTATTACCAAAAAAATAACTGGTGATATTATGTTTCATTCCCATGGCTGGCTACTGCTCTAGGTATTGAACTATCAGTCTTCTGTCAGAGTTGCCTATCTGATCTGCCTTTAAACATTAATTCCCCTTTGGAGGAGGGTTTCCCATATCTTACCACTTATGTCACTTCCGCCAGCCACATGGATTTGAAGCAAACTTCCTCATCATGTGGGCAGACTTAGCTGAAACTTGCTTACAGGTAGGAGTACAAAACCATATTTAATCATTGCATACAGTTTGGAGATGGGCTGCTGGTGTCATCTGAGCTACATCGATATCAGCTGCTGACGAGGAGTCATCTGGTTTTCTGTACTTTGATCCTTGACAGTCTTGCCTGTACACACACATATACCATATGCAGACACGTGCACGTATGGAGACATGCAGATATCCACACACATGGTATTATGTATTTTCTTTCAGCAAGCAGAGGTATTTGTATTAGTGGCATGGTAGTGAATGCTAGACCCAGACAGCGTGTAATGGACTGTGTTTTCCAAATGCATAAGGCCAACACCTTAAGCTTTTTTGCATTCTTTTATGAAGGTAAGTATCTACATTGACAAAGATATCAATGTTCTGATTTTCTACCCAGAGGAAAAAAAAGCTTGCATTTTATTTTGCATTTGGATGGAAGGTAAAAGGACTTTCAACTTGTCCAGCATTAGTAATTGGAATAAAAAAAATATAGTTTGTAAAAAAATAATTGAAAATGTGCCATTTGGAAAAGCAGCTCTTGAAAGATTGAAAATAAATAAGTAACTATATTGTCCTCCAAATAACTGGATTTCAATTACAACTTGTTTTCCTGTGCAGTAATTTTGAGATCAGAAAATTGCAAACAGCTCTGAGTTTTAATATGTACCAAGCAAAGCAAAATTTAGATGTGCTTACACGTTTATCAATATTAATATAGTGGCTTGATTATTATGTTTGGGTTTTGGTCTTTGATTAGCAGTTATAATAATTTTTTTCAATAATCAGGACATACCACCGGAATGACTAAGAGCCAAAGGCTGGAAAGGAATCCCAGCATTTACAAGATGTTCTTTATGTGCAATTGTAAAAAGCATCTTGAAATGCTGTAGGTGAAACCCAATTGTTTCATAGGTGAAGGAGGAAGTTTACTGTGCATGCCCAGCTGCACTTGCGAAAAGAGAACTAGGTGAGAGCTCTCATTGTAATTCTAGTAAAATTTCACTTGCTTCTCAAAAATGCTCTAAAAATGGAAGCATGAAAAGAAGAAACTGCACATCAAATATACTAGAAGTGTGAAAATACATTTTTTTTGAAGCAACATATCAGTAAAATTCAGGAATATGAGAAGAAAGAGGACATTAGTAACAAAAAAAAATAATCCTAGAGAAAGTCTCACATGATTTCAGTAATTATAGTACCCCCAAAATACTACTTACTGTAATTGCAGTCAAAATAAGTTGATCTTTATAAGACACCTTGGGCCAAATTTTCCTTCTGTTTACAAAATTGTGGTTCCACTGAGTTGACTGAAAAAAGAACTTGGCACGACTTGCAATTCCTTTTAGCTATTCCACCAAAAGTATTCTGTTAATCTTTTAATTTATAATGATAATTTCTGATTATATGATTGATAAAAGTGACTGCCTGTCCACTAGAAAGAGCTTTTGAAAACAGATTAGACTTACAACCTCTGGATCTTACTGTCAGAGTACAAAGAGGTCATTCTTAACTCTCAGTTGGCATCTGGAGAGTCATCAGGATGATAAAAGAAAGGCAAATGGATAATTTGTATGTCTGCCCCTGGATAATCAGAAAAGACCCAGTCCTCCACTGATCTGCACAATATATACTCCTTAAATCATCAAAAAACAGTCAACACCTTAAAAAGGTGGTCAAATCCAATCTGTGTGCTATTGTAAATAACCACATGAAATGCAAAGCGAAGCAGAAGCAGATCCAAAATACTTGTAGTTTAATGAGGATGGAGAAGAGCAAACATATTGTAAAGAAACACATTTTTCTCTCTTTAGCCAAAGATTCTAAGCCCTGCTTTACTCTTGTTCTGTAGCCCTGCAGAAGCCTGTATATGACTAGAAAACATCACTTTCAGTAGTCATATGTAGGACAGTGATGACAAGAACGAGTTAATATGAATAATAGTCCAGTGCTCAGGCAGTACATATTTTGCATTTTAGACATGCTGCCTACATAAAATAATGCCTAATTAAAAACTGCCTTATGCTGTCAAACAGTAGTAATGTAATATTCATTTGGGCATCTTCTCTGATCGGACTAAAGTTATTTATTTTCTGGTTATTTATTTTGACTGTCGATTTATTTTTGCCCTAAAAGAAAGTCTGTGGCAAATGCACGTTTACACAGGGACTTGTGCTCTCTGTTTTCAGCTGCTAACCTTAAAATCACATAGATTTCTTTTATCCTGTTTATAACAACAAAACAAAACTCTGGCTATATTTTTGTTTCGTTTTAATTAACCAAGATGTAATTAAATAGTGACTTGCTGAAAAACTCATGCAAGGGATGGGTATTTGTCAGTAGATGATTTGTAAGCGCAAAATATGAGCTGCCCTCACTCAATCCAAAGATCCATTTAGCATAGTATTCTATTACTAACAGCTAATTTCAGAAATACATTAATGAAAAATTAACGTCATTCTCTGTTATGTCCTCCAGGTGCCATTTTAAACAGTGATATTCCTATCCTCTACTTGTTAATGTTTTTCTGAGCATGTTGTGTTAAAGAAGCTCATAACATAATGATAGTGAGGTTTTAAAAGGGGATAAAGTCTTCTGCTGGGCCAAATAATATTACTGGGAAAGCATAGACATGACTTTTGGCACATGAGCCTTTTTTTCCCCAAGTATAAAACGGAAGCAATATTCTTCAAAAGTTGAGAATAGTTCTTTGGATTTTCACTAGACTTGCTAAGACGAAAAAAAGTTGATGGGTCAGATGAAGGATTTTATCAGCAGGAGAGGTGATAGAATGATTTTGTGTAATGATTAAGAAAGATAACATTGTGCAATACAAAAAAAATACCTGCTCAGAGTCTATGACTTTACTTATTTGACAGTTCAAGACTTACAATCTGTTGCCTTGTTCTTTGCTCTTGTTTGAGGATCCGAACTGAAAGTTTACAAATAGAGTGAAAAATACTATCTTACTGAAAAGAGGATCTTTTTGTCCTCCTCTGATTGTCTCCAAGCTCAGCATGGCAAGTGGTAACTAATTAGTTCAAAGTTTGCACAAAGTGACTTTGGAGCACTGGACAATAACACCTACTGCTGCAAACACATGAGGGACAAAGGGACCTTGTCAATTTTTTGCATGAAGTGTCATGCTGTAATGGCTCTGGATATGTGCTAGCTGAAGAACACATACTTAATTGCTTCACACACCAAAGCTATTCCACAACTCCCAGCTTCCCTTGTCACCCTTTTAAGAGTAGTAAAAGTTTACCTTTTACTACACTAGCCTGTACTTTCTGGGATGTATGACCCCTGAAAAGTCCCACAGTATTTGAAATACAGATATGGCAAGCTTCAAAACGGTGACAGTATTCTTCAGAAGACTGAAGTGGTCACAACCTCTGAGCATAAGGCTGGATAAGACACCTCCTGCTGTCAATTCCAGGGGGAATTGTGAGTCTCTAACAGGACCAGCAGCCTGGAATCAAAGCCTAGCAATAAATTAGCTTGAAATAAGATCCAAGATATTTCATTAATTGGACTGGCTAATGAGGAAAATGAATAGTTGAGCTAAAGCTTTGTCTTTCTTATCAAAAACTATGAATAGTCCAACTCTCCTTTAGTCTTGCAGATTTGGTGGAAGGCAGATATTTTTTTGCCTATTGACTTTCAAAATACCTCATGCTATCATAAGCCAATCTTGTTTGACGTTGGGTAGCTCTTACATTAAATTACATGAGCAAGGGGTTTTATAAACTTTAAATTGCAGCTATAAATGAATTAACTGTGAAAAGTGCCAGGAGCTGGCTCAGCAAAATACCAAACCATTCTGTCCTAGCGACACAGGCCCAAGTTTTTGCTGACTGCACTATCACACGCACAGACCTGATCTGTTTGGTTGCACATGAATGCTGACATTTTTTAAGAATTAGAGCATTTATAGGTAATGCCTACAATAATTACTGACTGAATTAACTCCCTCTTTTTCTGTGCTTCTTAGTTTCCATCAAACCAATTATTTGGTTTTCAGTCTCTCTTTCCCATGTGTGTGTAGTACAGACTCTCCACCTACATAGCCATGTCCCCAAAAAGTGACTGGTTTGAAGAGGAAGAGATTATACTCTTTGCTGGAAGCTAATTGAGTTATTTCCTCAGCTTTGTTTTGCAAAAGTCTTACATACATGCTGACTTTTTTCTGAGCTCAGCATGGTGCTCAACTAAAAATCCATTGCAGAAGCCAACCTCAGCACCCATGATATACAGCTGCCCTTAGTTACTTTTTAATTCCTGCAATGGAGTTACCTATAGTATACCTATGGGTTTTACACACCTGGGACAAAATTGACCAGCAGGACGGCAGTTAGTGAATACAATTTATGCCTCTGCCCAAAGGTAAATGCCTTATTTCATTCTCTATTTCAAGCCTGAATAGAACCAGCTGAGCCCTCTGTGAGTGGAAAACACTTTCACAGACATTTGAGTCAGATCTGTTGCAGTTGGCCACTCAAACATGCCCAGAGCTTGATGCTTTGAAGACAAAGAACTGTAAGTTTATTTGCTCACATTCCTCCTGATTCAGAAAGTAACCAGGTGAAAGAAAAACAAAGTCTATGTTTTCAAAACCATGTCCGAGTGGGCATGATGGCACAATGTTAATACTTGTTAATGATTTATATATTTTTTTTAAAGAACTCTGTCAACATCCTGTCATCCTTCTTTATGTCAGGCTGCAGCGTTTTCTACCATATAATAAGACATTACTTACGCATGCCTGAACTAGTGATGCTTTTATGAGAACCAGTAGAGCCTGAAGTAGATCTTGAAAGATCCCTTTTAGAGAACATCTGCACGCATGATGTGGACAGGAAAGAGAGACGGAGAAAAGAGGTTACATTTCTTTGATTAATGTAAAGGGAGCCCTGTGAGAAGAA
The DNA here is from genome assembly GCA_025447955.1 of Psilopsiagon aurifrons. Classification (NCBI taxonomy): domain Eukaryota; kingdom Metazoa; phylum Chordata; class Aves; order Psittaciformes; family Psittacidae; genus Psilopsiagon; species Psilopsiagon aurifrons. The sequence continues at coordinate 34,917 of JAOEHY010046359.1, forward strand.
CCTTGGCTTAAGAATATGGATCCGCACACTGGCTTTCACCACAGTCCCTAGCATGACTGGACAAGTTACTGGATGTCTCTTGGTATTTGTAAATATACACACTTTCTCATAAACACAAAAACTCTGTGTGATATGCATCAAGACTTTAAAACGCTTCTGAAAGAGTATCGGTAAGACTGTTTAGGCAGTTGAACCTCAATAGGTAGGAAACCTTTCCTTTACTTTTAGACAGCTAGTTCTGCAGGTGTATAGGAAAATCCACTAAACTTATGTGCTGTAGCATGAGATTTAACTTTGCATCATGAAATAGATTCCCACCCAAATTCTTTGGTATTCAAGAAAGCTGCAGTTGGCTTGTTCTGATGGCATTTGTGTGAAACGCATGTTTTTCAGAGTGAAGCACAAATGCTTAAGTATAAACATGCACATAAAAGCAAAAGATATGCAATATGATATTTCATATACACACAAATAAATGTATAATCCAAATGTCCAAATAGTTCCTCTTCTGGCAACTCCTTTGAGGGTACTGGATTTCCTGTGGCTTCCGAGTTCAGTCACAGCTCTGATCAGCTTGTGCACCACAAAGGACCATCAGCAGTACCATCCAGCCTATGATACCCAGGACACTGGAGTCAGCAGAACTCATAGTCTCCAGTGAGAGATATTTTGGCACCCATGCTAATTAAAATCAATTCCCCAACACAGATGAATTCTTCCACCTGGGACCATGAGGTACCATGTCCATTTCTGTTGGCACTGTGACAATTTCCACAGCAATAAAAAACACATTATGCATTATTCCTCTAAGAATGGTCTATTAAGCTGTAGTAGAGCTTTGGTCTTCTTTTGTGGCACTCATAATTTTTGTAATTGACCTGTCTCAGCCTTTCTTTGATCAGGATTTCCTTCTTTCTGGGGATGCCTTCTCAACATAATAGGTTTGGGTGTTTGCAGGAAAAGAGCTGCTGCAACTTTCCATTGCCCTTACAGCAGGAATTTCCTCTGGCTCCACATAGTCTATAGCCTGGGATTTGCAACATACTTCCCTAAAGGTGCAAAATCTAAGCTTATGAACAAACACAAGAGGAGGGGTGCATCTGAGCATGACCAGGCTGGCACCAGCAATCTGATCAGCACACCTTAAGTGGCTATTTGCCATTTCACTGTCAGTTCATAGTGAACTAGCAGTGAGAGGGTGTTCAGCAACCATATTTCAGTGGCAGTGGCATCAGTGTATTCACACCCACTAGCAATCATTTAATCATGCTCTTGGGAACTGTTCTTAACGGCCAATTTTGCAATACTCTGAACATCATCCAACACCTGCTAATAGAAAGCTATGAAGTGTCAAAATGCACACGCTTCTTAGTACTCAGATGAAACTATGTTATAGATCAGAATTAACTGAATTCATAAATGCAAGATCTGACACAAAAGTTCTCCTCTTGTGAGAATCTGACTGAATACCAATTTGTACTGGTCGAGCCCATTAAAACAGCCATATTTATTCTCTCTAATAAGTACAAGGTCCACGGTAACAAGATTTCACATTCATAAGTGTATTTTCACAATCAAAGCTAACATGATCTAGCACAAGTTTAGTACAGTTATTCATCACCATTACTATTAAACAACTGTGGTGAATTACACACCATGTTTAACTTACAGAATTAGGGTCTAAAATAGCATGCAGTCATAACATGCTTTTCTTGAAAGATGGCACTTTTGTTGCATGATTGCTGGATCCTGCATGCCTGGAAAAACATCCTATTAAAAACTCCAGCTTCTCTTTGAATGAGGCTGAGAGGACAGTTTGACACTAAGATGAAGATAAACAGACCTGGACAATTTCTTTTTGCTGCTAGATAATTCTTGAACAGATGCTCATTTTCACAGGAATAACTGTAAGATGTCACCAAACGAGGGCTCCAACTGTGTATCCATGTCTTATGCTAACAGGTCTGCACTGCAAACCTCACTTTGAAGTTCAGGGGACTTATAGTCTAAACAACAAGACATGTAAGTGGGTAATTTGACAATAAAGTTCATAAACATGCATCAGCAAATGATTGCTGTGCAAGTAAGGCTTGGCAGGAATTGGCAACTCTTATCCTGGACTGGGAATAGGAGGTCCATACTAAAGTGCATAAACTGTCGGATGAGTGTGAGAGTAGGACTAAAGGAGTGAACTCCCAAATAAATCTGCAAAATTTAATGGCCCATAACTATCTTGGATCATAGTCCAAGACTTATGGACCACGCATACTGGATAGTCCAGCTAGTCAGACATGAGACTGAAGCTATAATCAACAGGAGGCCTCAGGCTGGTTTACACACCTGAGAACAGCCACTGATACTGTGGGAATCCCTTTAAGTAGAAGGAGAGTTGTTAAGACTTTCTGGTCTTTTTTCTTGACTGTGCTATAATATATAATATCAAATAATTGCAATGAGATGCTCTGCAGGCCAGAGCAAATCATCCTCTGAAATGAGGAAAAAACCCTTTTGAAGGCCCTGTCTTTTTAATTTCCCTTGCTTTCTGAATGGATTACAAGGTAAATTAACGGCACTTGTTCCTAACAGTTGCAGTAGAAATATCTAGGATTAGAAGAAAACTTTAAAAAAAATACAGATTATTGGAGGTCTGTCTTTGTATGATAGAAGATGGATTAAAATGATAAATGATGATGTACCTACTAAAGATTTTATAGATTGTGGTTTATGATGTCTTGAAGCACTCCCACCTCATTGGGAGAAGCTTTTCAGATTAACAAACAGTGATGACACAGCATCGTTACAGTGGTAGTAACTCAATTTCCCATGTGATCTGCAAACTAATAATGGAAGTTAGTAACAGAATAAATCCATGGAACAAATGCCCTCAGCTGAACTCTGCTTAATGATTCAAAAGGACATGAAATCTTCAACAGAGTAAAGAGAACATGCAGCAGCTGAAGATTCCACAACAGCTTTGAACTTCCCCTTAGCCAACAGCTAACTAGCACAAACGTCTGGAGGAAGGCAGCAAGCAAGGCAGACAACTGGTTTGAACAGAAAGCTGTGGAAATAACTACATGTTCATGAATTCAAAGGGGAACAACAGCGAGTGGAAACTCTTCAAACAGAATTCATACTCAAGCCCTTTTCCTTCCCTTCCTCTTCACTAGATGAGTTTAGCAAATTACATCCTTTTCCTGTCAAAATCTGAATAAAATGTTCAAACCTACTAAAATTAGGCTGCCAAGCCAATATTTAAAGAATTAAGTATAAAGTCATGTTTCTGTAAACTGCCTCTCTGTAGGTAGATTCCTCCATCTTGCCATTCAGTGTGCAATAAGCACAGAAATTTGTAGAGGTGCGGACTTCAGCAGATAGAGCCAACCCCTTTAAGAGTGCAGTAAAGCATCTTCCAAGGCAATTAATGCACAAAATAAAACACTCTGTAGAGTTCTGAAAAATCTCTCCCCGTATACCAGGACAGTGCCTGGAAGCAACATCTCCTACCCAAGTCTCACTGCTCAAAACCTAATTTAATGCACAACTGTGCCCTGCAAGAGATAAGCATTCTGGACAGCAGAGCAATAGTTTATTTTTAGTTGTTTACACAATTCAGCTGTTTTTCTGCGGGTTGACCTGTCCATTCCTAAATTGCAAATCTGAATGCAAACCTTTATAGCACAAAAAGATCATTCCAGGGGTATTTCTAGTTGGATATTGATGAGTGTCTAGCCAGTATTGTATTTCAATTTTCTGCTTCATTTAGAGAAGTGGAAAATAAAGACAGAGCTGCACTAATTCCTGGGTTAGGCAGGTGGAGACAAGCTTAACTTAGGATAAGGCAGTAGGAATACTGCAAATTAGAGAGGGTCCATAGAGAGAAAGCAGCCCTTTCCAATGGTTGCACTGGCTAGTCCTGTCCCAGTAACATCTTGCTCCCATCAGAAAGGGTTATTGTGAAGAGGCTGATAAACATTTTCAAGAAAAACTGCCAGCGGGACCCTTACCAAAGTTGACTGCTTTCGCTCCCCAGGATCCACTGTGAAAAATACCCTTTCTCTTTTGCCTGTGCTGCCACTAATTTACAGCCTTCCCTGCTGGCACAGGACCTTATCAAGCCCCATAAACAATAAAAATAAGGGCTTAGTTATAATCACAGAAAGGTACTAATATAAGGCATTTACAGGCATGAGCTTTTTCCCCAGGGAAGCAAAAGACAATCACCTGGTTCCTGTCAATGACTGGAAATTACCTCAGGGAGATATGACATAGACACCAAAATGCTAACAATGATGGCAGCTAGGGTGTAGCTTCTGCCATGCTGGTCTTAGGTGAGTATGCTGTATCATGAAAGATAATGGTGTTAATGTCTAGTCAAAGGTCTGAGAGACTTTGCTGGATACCTGACGGTAGCAGCAACATGCAGCCATATGCTGGCTGTCCTTACTAACTTGGCTAAGCCACTCTCCTTCCTGCAGCATGTTGCCTTAGGCAAAAAAAAAAAGGGCTCACACAGCAAACTGAAAATTAGAATACTCAGATGTAGTAAAAAAGGGTAAAAAACCCAGACTGACTAACTTGGGGGTGGGTATCTGTAGTGGTTTGTGGGAGAAAAGGGAGGGGAATAGCCAGTTTTAAAGTGCACAGCATATTTAAGGAAGAAGTCATGATGAAAACTCCCAAGGTGGAACAGACTGGGAGGTGAAAAACTTCTCTCACTGATATTTGACAAAGCAAATCAGCCAGACATACAAGTTTGATTCAGCAGTTACTGGGTGAAAACACAGTTGAGGCTGTTGTGCCCTACAAAACCAGAGGCAAATACCACTTGCCCTGACAAAAACTGTGCACTTTATATGCTGCTGAGTCTCTGGGATTTCCTGTAACTGCTCTCAGACCTACAAATATCACTAGCCTTACAGGCTAGAATTTTCAGAGGTGCTCTTAATTCTGCAAGTGTGCAGCTGGACAGCAAATCTGTATAACTTGGAATATGTCATGGTACTTATCCCCAGTGGAGTTTCCTTATTTGAAAATTGTGTTGCAATGTAGGAATGTGACTACAAACTTGGGGGGCTATCAACAACCTTGAGAGGAACTGGTTATAAGAATAAATAGATTCCTCACCACATTTCTAACTCTGAGTCTTGAGTAGAGAAAACTAAAACACTGGGGAGAGGTGCCTTTCAGGATTACCCTGAAAATAACTTGTGTCTCTTTTCTCTTTTTTCATGTGTGTGTGTGTGAAGGGTTGTGATACTGAGAAAAAATGTCCCTGTGCATGACATAGCAAGGAAACCAGTAAAGCCCTTCCTGGAGTTCTTCTGTAAAAACATTTGCTCTCTGATCTGTGCAAGGGAACCTGAAAAATTCCACAACAGAGTAGTGTAGATTAGATTAGATTAGATTAGATTAGATTAGATTAGATTAGATTAGATTGGAGTAGAGTAGAGTAACGTAGGGTTGAGTGGAATAGATTAGAGTAGAGTAGGATAGGATAAGATAGGATAGGATAGGATAGGATAGGATAGGATAGGATAGGATAGGATAGGATAGGATAGGATAGGATATTTCAGTTAAAAGGGACCTACAATGATCATCTAAACCAAGTGCTGATACTATGCTAGTGGCTGCAATTAACCAATTTCAGCTAAATATATAATATTGAATTGTTGAAGTTCTTGCATAAACAAAAGGTCAACATACAAACATACAAAGCCCAAGAGCTAAAATAATCACAACATATGCCCTTGCTTCTTGCAATTTACCTACCTCCCACCCTTTACTTTTTCAGTAATATATGAATGACTGAAATAAAGCCCCAGGTGCCACTGCCTTTAATGTCCTGCTTAGCTTTTGTTCCTTTTTTGTCTATCATGTTGCCATTTCTATTTATTTTCACAGAAACACTGTCTTTACAAAAACAAAATCTAAGTTATAATAAATGGGGTCTGAAAATCCAACTCCATCCAGAATTACTGTACCAAATGAAACAGATGTGTTTATTATCAACACATGCCTGACCAACTTCTTCTTTGCCTGCAGCTCTCTTTTACTCTTGATATAGAATGCAAAGGTTTGATAGAGGAGACAGGAAAACAAAGAAGCAGCATTTTTTCCTGCAGGGCTGTTGCAGCCTTGGGTGCTTTCATAGTGTGCTGGCTCTCTCTGAGAGTTGAGGTGTTGGCAGGTCTGCTCATGCTTCTTGACACTTGGGAGGGAACTATCTATAGGGAAAGAGAGGTCTGTTTTACTTGAAGTCCACTTTCTCTCTGCATCAGTCTCAGGCAGCTGTGGAGGAATTCACTCTTGATGTAAAATGAATAGACCAAAGAACTGGTTTGGTTCATCCCCAAAACGTCATAGTGAGGACTGGCATAAGGGCAGGCCTTCTTGCTGCAGGAAGAGAGACACTATTCCCTTTGTTCTCTTGAGTTAGGGGCACCAAACTCATCTTGGAGGGGTGTGAACACCTGATACTATAAACAATGCAATCAAAAAGCTGCTTCAGACTTATGCCTCCATATTCAAATATTTTTCCCTTCATATCCTGTGACCTGCTCTTGCCTGTCAGAAGAGATACTAGGTGACCTCTCTGTAAAGACCGCAATGTTTTGCCCCCACTTGCCTTTTCTGGCCTTTGCTCACTGCAGTTTAACCAGTACAAAAGGGATAAAATTGAAGTATCCTTTCTAACTCTGCACTAAGGAAGACTTCCCACAACCAGAAGCCAAATGACTGATTTTCCAGTGCATAAGCAGTGCAAAGTGGACACAACCTGAGCAAAGCATAAGACACTGTCCCACATGACATCCTGGTCTCTAAGTTAGAGAGACATCAATTTGATAGGTAGACCACTCAGTGGATAAAGAACTGGCTGGATGGCCGCACGCAAAGAGCTGGGGTCAATGCCTCAGTGTCCAGCTGGAGGCCAGTAATGAGTGGTGCCCCCCAGGGGTCGGTGTTGGGACCGGTCTTGTTTAACATCTTTGCTGGTGACATGGACAGTGGGCTAGAGAGCACCCTCAGCAATTTTGCCAATGACACCAAGCTGGGTGGTTCAGTTGGTATGCTGGAGAGAAGGAATGCCATCCAGAGGGACCTTGACACTCTTGTGAGGTGGACTGATGCCAACCTCATGAAGTTTAACTATGACAAGTGCAAGGTCCTACACCTGGGTCAGAGCAATCCCAGGCACAGCTACAGGTTGGGCAGAGAACAGATTGAGAGCAGCCCTGTGGAGAAGGACTTGGGGGTGTTGGTCGATGGAAAAATGAACATGAGCCGGC
>JAOEHY010046360.1:1331-12906 GCA_025447955.1 Psilopsiagon aurifrons
GACTACGGGGGTGGGCAATGCAGCCAGCTCCAAAATGGACCTGCTGCTGGCCAGGACCAAGCCCATCAGCAACAGTGGTAGCACCTCTGGGGTAACAGCGGTAAGTGAGAGAAAACCTGCAGTGCAACTTCAGGTGTTGCAAGATTGAGGTTTTATTTCTTATTATCCTACTCAGGTTTGACTTGCAGTAAGTTAAACCAATTTTCCCCAAGCCTGTTTTGCCCGTGACAGTACTGGTGAGTGATCTCCCTGCCCTTATCTCGATGCACAAGCCTTTCACTTTATTTTCTCTTCCCTGTCCATCTGAGGAAGGGAGTGACAGAGCAGCTTTGGTGGGCACCCGGTGTCCAGCCGGGGTCAGCCTACCACAGGGACCTCCTCCAGTGCTACCTGTACTCAAGAGCAGCACCAGCCAGCACGTTGCTCAGGAATGCATCCAGTTCATGCCCATTGCCTCTTGGCCTGCCCCTGAGCACTGCTGAGAAGATCTTGGCTCCACTCACCACCTTCCTTTGGTATTTATACATATGAAGAACATCCTCCTGAGCCTTCTCTTCTCCAGGCTGGTTCTCTCACGTTGACTCACAGGAGCACATGACTCAGCTGCTCCAAGGCCTTCAGCATCTTTGTGGCTCTTCACTGGAATCACTCCAGTATATCCATGTCCCTTCCACACTGGGGAGCCCAGGAGTGGGCCCAGCACTCCAGGTGTGGCTCTCCCAGCTGCTGAGGGGAGGGGAAGGATTACACCCTTAACTTGCAGGTGATGTGATACTGCTCCTGATGCAGCCCTGGAGAAGCTGTGGGACTCCCTGGCTGCAACAGAAGGCTGGGCTTACAAAGCTGTATGTGCCTTCAATAGGTATTATGCACACAGTTCCTCATCCAGTCAAGAAATCTTGCCATGTGCAATACACAGGACAGCAGAGCAGCCAGGAACATGAAAGCCCAATTTGTTGAATATGTGCCTTATGAAATTGGGCTGGTTTTCAATACAATCGTGAAAAAAAGGTAGTTTAACCTGTATTTCTACATTCAAATAAAGATTGTTTTCAGCAAAGCTGAAGGCATGGAAGGCTCATCTAAGAATAATAATTAGTAAGAAAAAAACTCCCACCAAACCCTTAAGTAGAAGGCATCTTCCCATATCTATCACAGTCAAGTAACACAGCTTAAAAGAACTGAAAATCCTTCCCAGAGGGATCCTTTTAAGTCCCGTTCCCAGGGACTATGATTCTACATTACATGAAACTGTGCCATTTGAATCATGATAAAAACTAATTTAACAGCTATTAAAGCTATTAAGGATACATATCATATTATTCATGTAATGTCAGTAATACCCCATTTCATACCTCATCGCTTATCATTTCTGGTCTGTAAAGTACAGAGCCCCATTACTTTGAAATTCCCAGTTCTACAACAAGGAAATCTAAATTTCCAAATACACATTTCACCCATGCCTCCAGAACATAGAAATGACTGTGATAGTCCTTAAAAGGACTATCTAACCTGCTGTTAGATACCTGCTAGATCTTCAAGGCTTCTTATCTATGCAGAAAGATCCAAAGCAACACTTGTACCACTTCACTAGTGCTACAGCAGCTTCATTTGTGAAAGATGCCCCATGACATTTGCAGAACTGCTGGAACAGAGAAGGAAAATGCAAGCAAGCACCTACTCACATTTATGAGCAACTTACAGCTTTGCGTAACACCCAAAGGGCTTTAAAGATGGCAAGATGAAGAATGAACTGCAGAGCTCAAGCTTCAGTCTTGTCCATGACAAGCAGCTGGATGAAGCAAAAGAAGAAAAACCAAACACAGCGCTTCTCTGCATCAGTGGAGAACATAGTAACAATGCTCACTTTTTCTCAATTTGAGAATGCATGTAGCCCAAACTGCCATCTACTGTTTGCAATTGGTACCCCACAGGAAGAACTGGGCAATGCCTTGTAACAAGCCAGGTACTTCACAAGTCAAATTTAAAGAGTGAGGCAAATTCCAAAGCTCAGAAGAGAGACCCAACACACACAAACTGCAGTTTATCTTGGACAGGGCAAATTAGAAATGAAAACTCCTTAAGGTCTTTCAGATCTCCACAGGATCACTCAAGGCCCTAATTTTGTGTAAGTTTAAGGATTCAAAAAAGGCCACTGCATGAATATTCACCTGTAATCAAGAGAAGTTAGATATCCAATGGTATGGCAGGTAGGAACCTTGCTGCATCTTTAAACAACGTGTCTGCAGGCTTTGGCCCCAAGTCCAGTCCACTCAATTGCATCTCAATTTGCACTACTGTCAGAGCAGAACAAAACCTCCCAGGGCTGCAGAGCTTACCTGCTTAATGCATGCAAAGCTCTTTAGCATTCTCCTCCAATTCCCTCATAGATAGGCAAATCATTGTGTTCATACTGTTCTGGGATAATGACTTTAATTTGATGACTTACAGAGGGAGGCCTCTCAGCAGGGACATTCTCATCTGAAGGCTCCCTTACTGGGTGCCGGTGGGGGTGAGAATTGTGAGACCACAGCTCAGGGGGCAGATATTGAAGGAATGTCTTTCTTTTCTTCCTGCCTTATCACAGCCATACTGGGATACCTTCTCAAACAGAGAATTTGAAAGAGGCACTGGAACAACATGAAAGTGAATAAAGGACCTTGAAATTCACTGTGTAAGCCCAAGTTTGGAAGCTGAAGAGGAAAATACAACTTTTTTTTATAAGGTAGGTTAAAATAACCTTTGTTCATTTGACTCTTCTCCAAGACACTTGCTGTTCATGTGTGGATTATGCCATTTTGAACACTATTCCTGAACAGTGCACCATGCTAAAAATGCCGCTGGCAGAAAGCCCATGTTTAACCCAAATGCTGTTCACATGAGTGTTTGCAATCACGATTATAAGCATCTGATCCATAAAATACAAGCTAACCTCCAAGGTTAGCTTAAAAGGCCTCCATATACGGGGATCTTTTCAAGTTGATGGAAAAAAGAATTTAAATTTTTGATGTCTCAAATGGCAAGATCTACTAGTGACAGAAAATGCATGTCTTGAAATGAAACTATGGTTCAGTGTCCTTTGAAGCAGTTTCATGGCTTCATTAATGCAAATTCTCACTGAAGTGGAGAAGTAAGGAGTGGTAATGCTAAGTAACAAAATATTTTCAAGGGCAGTATGACAGAAATCTTATTAGTGGCTGAAATAGTTCCACTTAACTGAAGTGTAAGTACATTTGGAAACACAGGCTGAACAATGCCTGCCTCCCCCCCGGCCTTCACCCCAGAAATGCCCACCTCCATCTAATAGTAAAAAGCCCAAAAGATGTTAGCTGTCAAAGTTCTAGTAATACCTGTGAGCCATCCCATCACTGAGGAACTGCATCTGAACTGTATTTTGAGGTAATCAGAGGACTGCTGTGTATATGAAAGACTCCATGTGTATTCCATGTGCACCCCATGTGCAGTTAAAACTGCACTTAACAGCGTTTCTTAATACCATGGATTCTTCCTTTTGTGATATGTATCTTGTTACTTCAGGATTAATTATAAGGTAATATGAAGAAACAGAACTATTTAAACATTTCCTTTACTATACTTTCTTGGTTCGAGTCAGCAAGCTGATAGTACATATGCACTTCCCCCTTCTGCTGGCAGATGGTGGTAGTGGGAAATACGGCTTGTCCCCTCTGACCCAAAGTCGGGAACAGAATGGAAACCAACCAATCTGTGCTGTCTTTGCACTCTGTAGGATGGTCCCTGCATTGAAGGAGAAACCTGTGAGGAAAGGAGGTAAAACAACTGCAGTAACAAGGAAACACACCAACTCCCAACATAGCTTTCTAAAACAAAAAGCTGGGAACAACTGTGACAGCAACTGGAGTAGCACTTAAGTTTTTATCTTCCCCTTACTAGTCTCTGGAGGGCACATCAAAGATTAAGACTGCACATCCCTGAAAAAACAGAGAGCCAAAGCGTGACACACCCATCTTCTTTAGACTTCTTTTATTTTGACAGAAGAATGACCCTTCAGAAACATTCAGCATTTTCACAGATGTTTATTGAAGCCTGCAAAAACATAACTGAGTTGAATTAACTTCTGCCAATTCCCTTTTTTTTATCAACATAGCTGGTTTGGTAACCAGATGAAAACCAGATATTAACATTTCACTGTGGAATTACAAACGCCTTTTTAAGTGCAGAGAATATTAAGAAAAAAATACTCTAAGCGTGAAGCTGTTGTCGTGAAAGACCAGACCAAGAAAAAACCATGTTGCTATGCCTTCTAAGTTGCTTGCATTCTTATAGCAAAAGACTGCTATAATCCTTTTAAGAGATGTGATGAAACTCTTAATAGGAGTAAGTATCCCGGAGGAAACAGATTTCAGGCATAATTTGAGTATCCCAGTTCAGCGGAAAATGACTTTTCAGGCAATATGTAACAGTAATCTCCACAGTTCTGTGACTGTGCCAAAGGGAAGAGGAGTACACCTCACCAGTAAGTTTTTCGTAGGACAGATTCATATGAAAAACTGCAAAAGAGGTTTTTATCAACACAGAACTGCATGAGATACTCAAAATATTCTAAACCCTCCCTCTCAACCCCAAAACACATGTGCATTGCAATTTTAAATACAAACATATGAGATAATCAGAATTATTTGCTTATTTATGTTCACCTCTAAACAACAGCTAAAGGTAAAAACGAAACTAGTAATTAGTAAGCAAATACAAATTACAGATTTTTGCCCAAACAGAAAAGTGGCTTTGACAATTTCAGACCTACAGTCTATACCAAAAATAATTTCTAAAATAACTCCCTAAGACTCATTTAAGCAGCAGTTTCGATTTTTATTAACTTTATTTCTGGATCAAAGCACTTACTGGATGCATATACTACAGGTATGATGAGAAGCTACACAAATTTTCTCCTGACTTCAGCTCAGCTCCATACACCGAACAGAACTGCAATGTGAACACACTTTCCAAAAGTATTCACAAGACTAAGCCTAAAGTCATGTTTTCTTTACCACTACCTTGGTTATAAAGAAGAAAAAGCCAAATCCAAGCAATGTTACCGCTCCTATTTTTACTAATCTTTTTTCCAAAGTGGGTGCTTTTTCTGGAAGTTTCACCTGTCCGGGGTCATTCCTCTGTTCACGCTGAGGCAGATGTCATGTTAACGTAAAAATTGCAACAAAGAAAAAAAAGTTAGGGTGAAAGCTTCTTAAGTATGTGCTAAGGTATCCAAGTCCTAAGAATAAGCATGCATCTAGGATTGATACTGTTTCTCACTGTTTCTGCCCTGCTCCAATTGAAATAAATGCGTGCAAACCTTTATCTTATCCAATACTCAATCACTACGTAATATAAATTAGAAAACCAAACTGTTAATTTAGTTAATTCCTCAGGAGTAAACACACTGCAAATAGATGTTACAAAAATCTAGTCACAAAACATTCAAACTCAATCATGAAGTATTTTAACCGGAACTTTTGCTATTTAATTACTAAACAAACTCTTTATTAAAAAAAATAAGGCAAGTTAAATAAGAAACAGGTTAGATTTCCTTGAAATTAAATGGAGAGTGGAAAGTGCCTTACAAGCGCCTGTTCGAATACACGCTGAAGATGAGGGAAGCACTGTCATTAAGTGCAGCAGGGTTAGGTTCCATTACCCTACCTTCGTTTATAATGCTTGGAAGGCCATCTTATTTACTGTGTTTTCAAATATTGTTCGCTATAGACATGTACTGCTGGCAAAGTCATGTAATGACTAAGCTTATCAAACAGTATTGAAGACTTTTAGGGAATTTATACAAATTTATTATCTAAGAGGTTTAACTGTTTCACTTAAATTGGCACTTTTCATAATAAATGTTTTAGTGCTCTACTCAGAGACGAGTGCCCCATCATAAATTAAGCAGCACAGAAGTATTTTGTATTAAAGTCTTCACCTGTGAAACTCATAAAACATTACAGTATTTTAACAGAGCAAGAATTACATTTTTGAAGTACTTAGAAGGCTGATTAACACCTCTGTTTAACACTGGGAACAGAGCCACCGTGCTTCATCTTGACAGCTATAAAACCTTAAGTACAGAAGACAGCAAAGTCAAGCGGTACCTAACTCAGATCCCCTCCAGCCCTTGTAACTAGCCTGTACATACAGGAGGCAAACATATACACACAGTTGATTTCTGCATATTCAAAAAGGGGAACACAAATAACAAAAATACTTCTTTGCTACAGCCTCTTATCTACCTCTTAAATATATTTAGTGTTAAGTGATTTATTGGGAGAAGGCTGTTATATTACATCAAATTTACTTAAACTACAGGAAACTCCATTAGTAGCATTATACCCAAGATCTGAGTTCCACATGGCTTCGTTCAGCAACAGATTCCTTTCTGACACTGATGCTCCATTTACTCTACCCCAGCAGCCATTCCTTTTACTAGTCTATTACTTAAAATGACCCCTCCTGACAAGGGGGTGTCATTGTGTTGGTTTGAGAATGACTGATGTGGTGCTAACATCTAGACTTGACCTCTCCCACCCTCTTCTTTTGTCCCTTGGCAGAGTTATCTGGGATGCTTCCCATTAAATCCATAAAAATCTAGTAACTTCCCTGTGAGTCAATAATTCCAAACAAAAGATTTCGTAATTAGGAAGTAAGAGTGTAAGTATTCAGAGTGGCATTTATGCCACAGTGGTTGTCCAAGAGCACAGGGATACAGTCCACTTAATTCTTTCCTGTGGTAGAAAGCAAAAGATTGAGTGTGCCTTCCTATGGAGGCTTTCCACACTGCTGTGGAATATTCCAGATCATTTTTCCTTCTGTCCATGAGAAGGTATAGGTGGGGAGAGGTGGACGCAAAGTGCAAACTACTGCTAAAGAGCCTGTGGCAGACGAAGAGGATGTACAGCAAGGCTTCCACCTAGCACCCTATTTTGCGAAACAGCTGACAACAAAATACCTCAACTCTGTGTGTATACTGGTGTTCTGCACAGCAAATAATGATCCCACTTTTGGGACAACAAAGGTAATTTCACTGATGGATGTCACATTTGAAGTCGCATGCAGAAACTTGTACATGGTATTTCAAAGCCTCACCTGCATATACCCACCTTCTCCATCAGGTCCTGCAGCTTGGCAGCTTCTTCTCCCAGCTTTTCAGCACTGCAAATCAAGTCTTTGCAGACTTCAATATAATTTGCAGTTGGTGTCCACTGCAGCACCATCTATTAATAGCTACAGTTATTTGCCATAATTACTGTAGATTGTAACTTAGAATTCCTTAGTCAACATACCATAAAAGGCAGTGCCAGAAAAAGTTTATAACTGCATTTACATTGGGTTTTCATTGTACAATTTCTGCACACCATTATTCATACAAACAGCCTTTGTGCAAACCTTTTGTCACCCTAACTCCCCCATCAGCAGAAACAGCTGTATCTTCTTTCACTGGGTAGCTTACCTTTTTGAAATCAATTCTTTAAAAGAGGTGTCCTTTAGAGAAAGAACACTGGACAGCTTTATCTAACTATATAATAATCAAGCTGGCTGATGACTGTCATTTTTGCTTTACAAGGTAGAATAATATTCTAGACTAATGTACTCTAAATCAATCTTTTTTTAAATTTGGTTGAATACCTGGCGGGATTGACTGAGAAAATGCTCATTCACGGTCTGCACAGGAATGGTCAGCTTACTGCACTCCTCATTCAACTTCTTCAGGAACTTGAGGAATTCATCTCCACTACAGAAATAAAATGATACTCTGTTATCTGTTATAAGCAGCAACTTTTTGCAAGCTAAGTATTATCTATGCACTTCCAACACTGGCTAGTTAGTCAGACATGCAATTTCACTGCAGGAAATTATTAATCCTGTGGCCCTGTATTTTAATATAGGGTAGTACAACACTACACCTGAAGTCTTAGCAGGTTTTGGGGTGGTTCTGTGTGTGGTGTGTTGTGTTGTGTCCCCTCACCCTTCCTCACCTCTCCACTCTTTTGGAAGGACAAAAAAATCATTGTGTTACCTGGAATATTCAGCTTGTAAGATGCACTGAAAACCGACAAAGCTCATCGGAAACATTCTATTAACCTCCACTTCTGTTTTTATCTTTCATCAACCCTGCACTGTCAACCAACATGTTTTATTAGCTGCTGCACAGGTAATTTTGTAACACACAATGCACAACACATGCAACACCGTTCATGTGCATGTGTGCATACACACCACAGTCCCACAACACCAGAAATAGAGGATTTATAGTCAATTTTATGGTGACATATCAATATTCCTGACCTGCAGCTCACATTTTTGATGCAGATGGTGGGAGAAATGCCTGGTTTGTAGTTTGGAGCCAGGACTGAAAGGACCATTTAGTCTCCAGCACAGTGGAATTAAAAAAGAATCCAGTAACACTAACCTGGCCTTTTGTTCTGGAAATACATTCCTCAAAGCCTAAAATCTCTGATGTTATCTACTTCAAAGACTATTTATAGAAGCAGGACGACAACCCTGAAAATTAGTTTGATCAGTATCTCCAAAGAGTGGAGAAAATGGTAGGAAAAATTATCAGAATTAACTTCAATGCTAAGTTTCTGGAGCTCCCACAAGACTCTGACTCAATTTATTTCACCAGAAGCCTCAAAGAGTGTTATTTATCAGTCATATTGGTATTGGGCAGAAAGTTGTTGGCCAGAAAGTTGTTGCCATTGACTGGGCAGAGGAAAAGAGGACAAGGAAGAAGATCAGCCATTTGCTTTTATAGAGGGAGCTCTCAAATCCTGAGAAGTGCCTGTATCTCCAGTAGAAACGTTTCCACCATGCATGAGCCACTCAGGTGAACAACAAGCAGGGCCAGAACAAGACACAACTTCAAGTTCCTATAGCAGAACTTCCCATTATCTTTATGGAAAGTCCTGAATAAATTAATTCAGACCCCACCATTCCTTTTTTCCCTAGGGCAATCAAACCTAAATGCAACATATACCACCTTACTGCTGCTTCTGACTGCAAAAAGGCATACACTACATTTCCCAAACAGCTAAACTAAGCCACTTGCCAGTGTGGTGCAAGTATCTAAATGGAGACTGAATTTAGCCCAGAGAGTGTTTTCCTTCAACCTGGCACAAGACCATTAGTGAGCAAAGTTTCCACCACTGCTCAGGACATCTGTGATTTGTAACACTGCTGAATATTTAAGACTTCCATGCTTAAACCAGAAATAAACAGAAGCATCAGTAGGGATGCTGGAGGTTGAAAATGAAGACTGTCCATAGCTTTCAGGAAGATGGTGAAGTAAGGAAGCCTATTTGCTTGTTTTTATAAAATAAATTATTAACTGAACTGAGTATTTAGGGTAAAGCCAAACAGAAGAAATAATCGCATCTGGAGAAAGTCTGAAAATTTCTCCCATGTTACTATAGTCAAGCCATGCCTGTGAAAGTTTCCTTCTATTTAAAAGGATAATTTTTTAGCTGGCTAGGATCAGTTGTGGCACCTTCTGTGTTCTGTCACAAAGGAAATTATTTTTAGGAATTCTGGAAGGATTCTCAGGAAAAATATAGTTGTCATGGCCATGACATGGGGAGAGAGAAAAAAAAAAAGGGAAAAGAAAAACATTTATACTTCTCATATGTCTTTATTATATCAATAATAGTTCTTAGAAACCTATTTCATAGAAATGTTATATCTGTTGCAGTGACATGCTCTTAAATTTGTAAATGGAAATAAAGTTTTCAAAAAATAACCACTTTTTAAAAGAATTAATGGCTGTCAAAACATCAGTGGCTAAACAGCATTAGACACTCCGTGAGTTTATAATCCATCAGTTCAACATTTTCTATGTTAGTTTTTCTATGACTTAATGACTGATCTTCCTTCTCACAGAATGACTTTGAGCAAGTGGGAAGCAAAATCTTTATATAATAGCATGTAAACATAGCCTATGATTTTAGTCTCAAGGTCAGATTCCTAAAATACATGTCAAGCCATTTTCTAGAAGACTATGCAGTGTTTGCCATAACTGAAATGCTGTCATATTTTGTGTACTTCAATCTTCAATTAATCAATTATTTTCTGGTTTTGAGACCTATATATGATCTAAACCCATACTCTGCTGGGAACTAGAGATGGAATTGGTGTGTAAGACTGTACTGGGCATCATGTGGGTTTTCGACTGCATTTGGCCACATGCACAGTGAACTGCTAACTTCTTGTATATCACCTACAAAGATGTTATAAAGCACTGATCCCTGCACTGACCTCTGAGGAACACCACTCATCACTGATCCCCACTTTGACATTGAGCCACTGACCATAACTCTGAGTGCAACCATCAAGCCAATTCCTTATCCATCAAGTGTTCCATCCATCAAATGCTATCTCCCCACAGACAAGAAGCAGCATCAAGGTCCAGCATCAGGACATGAACATTCTGCCCATCCCAGTCTTTCGATACCTTCTCCAAGTGCCTAGCATGTCCTCCCACATGCTGCAGCTCAAACTTGGCACCATACTGCAAAATGTACCTCAAGCAGCCTGAAAATCCTCTTTTGTGTAAACACGGAAATGGACACAAATACAGGCACAGCACCAGGATCAGGAGAAATCAGTGCATGTAAGAATAAGTACATACTAGACAGACTCATGTAACCAAGGCACAAAAGACAATGCTATGGCAGGAACACATCATGACATGGCTGCTAATACACAGTGGATTCAGCTGCCTCAAAAATATTGTGATGTGTACAGAATGAACCCAAGCACATTCTTTGGTCCACTGAACAACTTAACTGACAGAGTATAGCTTTACAGTAGCCAAATAACACAGAGAGCTGCTCTCAGTGTTTCGGAGAGTCACAAAACAGCTAGCAGAGTAGCAGCACAGCTGTCAGGTCACTAGCCAAGAGGGAGATGCACACACTTTAAGGAGGAACTGAACCCTGATTGCAGACATAGAAAGTTATTTTATCAGTAGACTAGATGCAAGGCAGTTTCTCCCCCTACCCCCCCAGTACTACTCTAGCTAGGCCACTGCAAATAAGGCAACACAACGCTACGCAAATGACGGCTGAAATTGGAAAGGAACAGCACAGAGAACCTAACTTACTACTGATGGCAGCTACAGTGCAAGGAAGGAGCAGTATCCCTAAAACAGTCTTCTCTAGGTTAAACAAGCACAGTTCAATTGACTAAAGCCTCAGAAAGGCAAGCCACAGTTTCTGCCCTAGTCCATTTCTGAAACATTTGCAAATTACAACTGCAAACTAATCTTATTTTCAGGAGCTATTCTTCTGTAGGTTTGGAAAATAAAAAGATGAAAAATATGAGCACAGAATCTAAATTCAAGTCTAGATCTCTCTTCTGGAAAAAAACCCAATATTTACACAAACAGAGGAAAACGGGTTAAAGAAATCTTATAACACCTTTGCCTTTACTATAACCTTCATTCTTCTTTTTGTACTGGACTGGAGCACCTCCCGTATGAAGACAGGATGAGGAAGTTGGGGCTGTTCAGCCTGGAGAAGAGAAGGCTGCGTGGAGACCTCATAGCAGCCTT
>JAOEHY010046364.1:0-10834 GCA_025447955.1 Psilopsiagon aurifrons
ATTCCATACCACAGCACATCATGCCCACTATATAAACTGGGGGCAGTTACCTGGAAGGGTTAGATCACTGCTCAGTCGCACTGGGTATTGGTCAGTGGGTGGTGAGCGTTTGCATTCTCTTCCCTTGTTATTTCCCTTGTCATTATTATTATTGGTGGCAGCAGTGGTTTGTGTTATACCTCATTTACTGCACTGTTCTTGTCTCAACCCGTGGGAGTTACATTCTTTTGATTCTCCTCCCCGTCTCTCTGGGAGCAGGGGGATGAAAAGGTGAGAGTGAATGAGTGGCTGCATGGTTCTGAATTATCAGCTGGGCTTAAACCACAACACACTGTCACAACAGACACTGGCATGGAAAGGTAAGTTATATCAGAAATTTTCCTAGCTGGAGTAAGAGGGAAAGGAAAAGTTGGAATTGGGGAAAAGGGAGTTCTCAGCAGGGTGGGATTTAGTTAAAACTGTGGAAATCAGTAAATGTACTCACCAATTGATTCTGGTAGGCGGTAACAGCAGTGAAAACGGTCTCTGGAAAGATAAATGTCCTGAACTCCTCTGATTTCAGGTTTAGCAGAGAAGCTGTGTGATCCTTCTTCTTAATAATGTGCACCCTTGGCTGGTACTTGTGCATGGAGTTCAGAATGATCTGCAAGAAAGAGTGACAAGGCACTGTCCTGAGAGGAAAGTTAACAGCACCCTCAAAGGCATAGACGGGGAAAACAAGATCTAATTCAGACTGCAAGGGAGATGTCTGAAATATAGCTAGCCAGGGGCTGATTTTCAAAGGAAACTCTCCAGCTCCTTTTGGGCAGTTCCAGAAAAGGAAGGTGGAAAAGCAGGCATCCCAGGAGCTGCTTTCCTCTCACTCCTATGCCACTGATGAGCGCTTATTTTCCTAAAGCATAAATACCTGTTCCTACAGGTGAGGTGTTTTACATACAGGCTTTGTTATTGCTAGCATATGCCCAGGTTTGCAGGTGTCAGCTGCAAAGAAAATTACCTTACTCATGAAAGCTTATGATTCAGAATCCACACTTGCAGAAATGTGCAGGTGCAGAATGAAAACAGCCAGGAATCCCTGGTATGTTATATATATAAGTATATATATATATATATAAAATGCACGCACATCCTCAGACCAAAAACCAGGAAAAAATAAAACCCAACCAAAAAAACCAGCAGCATAAACCTGACCAAAAATAAAACTCCCCAGATCCTTTTACTTTGGCAAACCTTTAAAGCCAACTACTTCATAGATGCTCTTCACCGCAGACTACCAAAAACAGACTACCAAAAATGAAAGAAAGGAGGAAACACAGCACAGAACCCCCAAATGACCAGGTTTTGCCATTTTATTCTCGTTAATAGTTGTTTACAAGCTCCCAAAACAATTCTGAACCTAATGTACCAACTAACCAAGTTCAGCGTTCACTGGAGTCAAACCCAGAGTCCCACTTGGTTCAGTTACCACTGGCTGAAGGTCTGTTTGGCTGCCTCTAACCACAGTATTACAATATAAGAATTAAATACAGAGCTCGGCTTGCACCAGTCCTTGTTTTGGATATAATCACAGTCACAAGACGAAATTGGCACTGGTGTGGGTGGTTCTATTTTGCAGGGGCCATAACGACGTTACAGTCAGATCTGTACATCTGGAATAGCTAATGTGCATTCCTCAGGAAGCATTAACTTCAGCTGAAACAGAGCAGAAGGGGTGCAGTATTTCATGCTAACTCAGTCAATGGGAGAGGTTGCATGTTGCATTGGAGGAGAGAACTTAGGAACAGATTTGCCACGGCTAAAGTTTCCATCAGCATTTCCTTCGCAGCCAAATATTGCTGAGACTCACACTATGACTTTGTGGGGGTGCTTTCATTGCCCTGAAAGAGTTGCATGTGCTCTCACCACCTCAGCTGCTTTCTTGTATCGCTTCACCTTTTTCTGCATGCACACAAAACTGACATTGTCTTTGTATTTAATATCCTTAGCACTCTTCCTTCTCTTTGTACAATTTTGTCGTACCATCCTTGTCACTTGGGCAGCTCTAAGCAGCTGGAAAAGACACTTTAAAGGATGATGCGGTGATGAGCTTACTGAGGGGTTGGCCCACAGAGCTCGGCTCTTCCCCATTGCCTTTCACTACTGCTTTATCCACCTTAAGGCATTACATCTGAGCAGCAACTGAAAAGAAGGACGAAAAAGCTGTGACAAGAGCAGATCCCACACATGCCCTTTCCTTTCACTCCTCTGTGAATACAAATTGTCATAAAGAAACTCCATTTCTCAAACACGGCCATGTAATCGTGTTTGAAAGTTTTCCGAAACCAAATGTGCATATGGATGTCATCCCTTGCCACAATGCTGTACACTGTGCATTCCCACCAGAGACAAGTCAGGTCATTCAGGTACAAAACAAGTATCAGATATAGCCAGGATGTCACAAAAGACCCATGGCCAAGGGTTAGGTCTCTATTTCCTTTTCATGAGGGTCTGTGTAGGTAGTGCTCCATCTGCACCCCCATTTAGGCTGCCAATGTTGCAGTGCTCACCGATACTAAAGTCAGCAGGACACCTCACAAATATGCGCCTTAATATCCACGCAACTTCTGATGTTAGGACTATCAAAATAGCCTGAAGGAGTTAGATACACTGTGTGATTCTCACAAAGTAGTCCCCAAGGGTGGGCTGAAAGCCCAGACTGATGCCAGTTCTGCAATACTCAGGCTGGTGTGTTCCTAGAGAAATATCAAGTGCATGTATGCTTAAGGCAGCCCCCCTGGCACAGGCTTGCTGGCAACACAGCGTGGTCCCAGGTCCCCAGCATCCCATCTGCCTTCGTGCTGACAGCCTGCAGTGGGGAAGATGTCCAGGATTCATCATTACAGCATACTGTTCACTCTAGGGTCAGGCAGGTTTGTAGGCATCTGGCTCCCACTGTCTCCAGACTAGTCACCAGAGGCAATCTGGATGCCAGCTGCAAAATCCCTGAGGTGGCTTTGAATTTAGGAACTGTGCTGTGGATGCAGCTTCAGTATTCACCAATGAAGAGTGTTACCAGGCAGTTTGCTTTCTGAAAGCATGGAGGTTCCTGCCTTCTGCCAGGTTGACTCAAGAAACGCCCCAGGCATAACTCCTGGTGGCTATTCTGAAGCTCCTGCCTTCACAGTTACTTGTTGGCCATGTTCACACCTTTGTGTTTGCTTTTGCAAACATTCATGTGTTTGAGTTTTGCTATCATGAATGCCAGAAAAGCAATTATGATAATGTATATACTCATGGTTCACCTCACCACAAACCATAAATGATGCAACCCTGGCTAAGTGCAACCAAAAAGCCTAAAAGAAATAGTCTGTGCAAAAAATATTACCAGTAACCTGTAAGAAAAAAATCATGTTCATAAATGTTCCACAAGCAGAAAAATGGGAATTACTCCATTGACTGTAAAAATCCGGAGACAGAAGCCATTTCCTTCCTCTGGCAAAGATAGCTGAAAGTGTTTCCATGGAGCAAGCTGTATGTCATGCACACAGAGATAAAGACTTCTGCCTGATGCTTGGTGAGAATATGTACATAGCTATGGGATTATGCATGCTGAAGATACACAAGCAGAGATGCTTGCCAACTCCAAAAGTCTCAGAAAAACAGAAAACAAACAAATGCTAGAGCAAACAAATGCCTCTCTTCAGATTCCTTTTCTGGATAAGAACCACCCTACGAATACAACACCACAATTACCTTCACAACCAAAATGTCTTCTGGAGGATGGAGAAAGCAAGCTACTAGAAGAAATGGGAATCAGGTTGGATCCAATTTCTTTCCATATAACTAGCATTATAAGCATCTCTTAAGTCATTCAGACTTCCTTGGGAGCCAACACACCTTAGCAAACATAAGATTTTAGCAGGTCAGTTAAAAAGGATCTCTTCTGTGAAGAAGGGCTCTTTCAAACTGAAGAGAGATGTTTCAGGAGGCTTTTCTGTTCTCCCCTTCTCTTAGTACGTGGGAGTTCAGAAATGCCAAAACACAATGAGCCCTCCTTAAAGGCTCCAGAGAATTAACTCCTTCCTTAATTCTACTGAGCATCCAGTGATTGTGATTTCTTGTCTTCAATGAAGCAGCACAGAAATTATGCACCCTAATTTGGAACATAAACCACCACAAAATACATGAAGACACCTGTTACACACACCTCAATGCAGGATCAAGCCTTCGGGCCTTATTCTTAACTGAACATATAAAACTTTCCATTTACTTTGGCTGTCCAAACCCTTAATGTAAAGAATGGGATCCACCTCTTCTGCTTCCTTAAAAGTTAATCAGGAGGCCACATCACCAACACTACGGATCACTTTTTCCCACCACCTGTATTTGAGATGATTACATCTCCTTGCTCTGTCACATGTCTCTGTTCCTGACAGCTTCTCAGACCTACTTCTTCTTTATACTCGTCTGGGCTTCTGGGAACTGCACTGCTTCTAACTAGTTTGCAATATACTGCTGCAAGCCCTTTATTAAGAGGCACACATGGCCCCTGTTATGATGAAAAATGCTTCTTCTTAAATGTGCACGTATACTGCTCTATCATCACTCAGTGATAGAGCCCACAAATCTTCAGCTTTGCCCTTCTACAGATTATGAAATAAAAGAGAGAGGGAAACAAAAATACATTCTTCCCTAGTCAGGAAGGGAATGGTGGGAACCAGATTCAAGAAAAATATACTCACAGACAGATCTTCACAAAAGGACCTCACAGAGGCATCTCTGTGGGCTTGCTTTGTGGGTTTTCAATGGGGGTTTTGGTCAGGTTTTTTGGTTGTTGTTGGGATTTTGTTACCTACGTGTGTTGTTGTTGTTGTTTCCAGGATGTATTTTGAATTATCATGGCCCTAGATCAACTCTTAGGTCTTGAAAGGAGTAAAAATTCTCTTTTGGGTTAGAAATGTTTGCACAGAACAGCTCAAGCAGTCACCATCTCACCGAGTCCAAGAAGGCAATAAATACCACACTAGGGGAGGGATTTCTGATAGCATGTATGCCACAATTATTCAGCTTGGCAAGCTAGTTACCCCTACACATGCTTCAGAGTTCAAAATCACTCCTCTCTTCCCGACATCTTGTTTACTAACATTGCCTTTATGCTCCTTCTCAGCCAAAACCCCCTTCAAGTCCATCCCCCTGCTCCTTCAGCCTTCCCCTAGGGAACAGACAAGCTCAGAGACAACACTTTTAGCTCTTCCTTTGCATTTTAAAGGTGCTACCAAGCTAGGCATGCTCTTTACAAGCTCTTTTGGGAAGGAGGCAGGACACACAACACTTCTTCTTACCACCTACCATTAGTCAGGTAACTAAAGGAGTTGTTCCTACAGATGGAGCACAGCAGGAGCTTGTGGCCAACAGCTCTGCATCCTGTTTACCAACTTTCGGTGTCAGGGCTTGTGACAGCAAACTGGTACCAAACAGAACTGAGACCTGTCTCTTTTAGAGGCCGAAGTCCACTCTGAGGTCCTTTGACTTGCAGGTAGCCTGCAGTTATTTCAAGGGCAACTGAGGCATGCTTATTTTTATAATTCAATAGCATTTGCTTTAATGTCACATCAACATTTTCTGTTGACTGTGCCCATGCTGTGAGACGTCTGAAAGTAAAAGAGTTCTTATTGATGGACCAAACCCTAACAGATTGCCTGTAATGAGAGAGAGCTTCCAAGCACACATGGAAAAGCATGTGAGCTCACTAGCCAGTGCACATGGCAGAGCAAAGTCATGGCAAAATGCAGGCAGAAGCATTAACAAAAAGCTCACCTGCTTCCCTTCTCTCCCTTGCTTTGATGCTCAACTCTATCCTGAGCTTGTCCCCAGTGAATGTTCCGTCTCTGATAGCAATAGAAGCATAACTTGAATGCTTGCATTGACCTGAGCTCTACCTTATGGCAGGTAAGAAGCCTGATTTCTGAAGTCACCTGTTCCTCAATGACAGATATTAAGCCCCACTATGTTTAAGCTGTGAAACCATACCCTTTCCCACCAGGAGGGCTACTCACGTGGCCATGCTGATCCAGCTCATTGTTGGTGAGCTTGACTTTCTCAAAGGACACCATCTGCTTCAGCAGTTGCTCTCCTGTGAACGGGGAGTCAGGGTGCACGTACAACCTAGAAACCACAGGGGACATTGAAAACTCTCACCTTTTGGCTTGCCCATGGGCACCACCTCGTAAGCAGCCCATAATACCTTGCTTTCAGGATACATGGTAGTTTCACAGATGCTTATATCCTGAGAGCTTAGGGTAGTGCAGAGCTGCTAGACAAACAAGATTCAATCTCCCCCTAGTTGATAAGTGCCTGAAAAACAACTGTTCATGAAAGGCAGCGAAGCAGATGCCTCAAGTTGTTTTAATTCACTGCAACATAATGAGGAATGCCTGTCCAACTGCTCGATTGCTCTCTAACCATACCTATTATTTTATCTAGTTATCTAAAATGGAGACACTAACTAACATTCACTGCTGTGTCTTTTGCCAAATGAAAAATTGATCATGTCTTTCCCCACAGCTGTACTAACAAGCACTTAAAACAACAATGACTACAGCTCTGAGAGAAAAAGCATGGTGTCATTTGAGAGATAATGGGGGAATGTAGATAAAAATGCATTTTCCTTTATATGTAACATTAAGCCGTGATAATGATTTTAACCTGCACTTGATCACATGTTAGCTGTAGTGACGTCTGTTTATAAGAGTTTGGAGGCTGCAGTCCAGCACAGTGGTCTGACATGAGAAATTAATTGCAGCTCTCTAATTAACAATCCACCATTTTTGAAACTAAGCAGAAGAGAAGGAAGCACAGAAGACATGTAGATATAACGCTATATACATCATGACCAGACTAATTACCAGTGCCAGGCTGTTTATAAAGAATTATTTTATAGGAATAACGTATTGCAGAAAATTATTTAACTCCAGTGTTCTTTTATGACACTGAATTAGGAGCTGAACAACACCTTTAGCTAGTGCAAACCAGACCTGTTCTGCTTCTGTTGGGGTTGGTTATCGCTCAGCTAGGGCCTGACTCTTGTTTTGTGTGATGTCTTTGGCCGCAGTCATGGTGGGTGTAGCAGCACCAGACTCCATGTTAGAAAGATAAACATTTTTTTACTGTTGTTGAGCTACGATTCTGGTTTAGGCAAAACGAGAATGGAAAAACCACTGAACGATGGGGCGTAACTCTCTGATGGACTGTGCTGATCCCTAATCAAGGAATGCCTGTCCTAAAGACTCCAGGGAGCACAGCTCTGTTGCTCAAAGAGGAAGGAGATTTGATCCTGCACTCTCTGTTTTTGCCAGCAGAATCCCCAAGATACAGTGAAACTGAAGTTTACCAGCGCAGCTCACTTCAGATATGCAGGATGTTTTCCTTACATTGATCCAAAGCACAGCTTGCCTTATAGAGCTGTGTCCGCAGGAGGGATGCTGAGCCTGGGTTCCTGTTGCAATAAAATATTCCTAGCATACACTGCTATCAACTCTGCTGATTGCAGTGCAAAGCTCATGAAAAATTATGGTGTATCTGAAAACCCAAGACCTGGAATCCTGTTCTGTCAAAAGAATTTTACCTCTCATGAAAAATAACTTTGCCTTCCTGTAAGAAAACCCTATGAAAATCTCAGTCTTTGGAGCTAGGAAGTAGAGAAGGAAAAAGAGAGTCCCAAACATGCCCTGCAACTTTTCAGCCAGTGTTAAGATACACATTTTGTTCAGACTGACTCCTAATTTTGAAAGGCTGGATAGCTAATAATGTTTATTGTGACCACAGAGTGTCAGGCTCAACAAGGTTTGGCTAATTGGGACCAAAAGCCAAACTATTTTAGCTATGTGCTGGGGAATGAATAAAGATCTTAGTGTGTCTAAAAGCTGAGCACAAATCTTTCACACCAGAGGCAGCTGATGCTTGGCAGTTCTTTCAAACAGCCAAGTCCCTGGATGTTAGCACAGCAACAATGGTAAAGTCACTGAAGGATAGGTTGCATAGATGTGTTTACAGACCTTGCTTTGCTTTATGAACTTACTACAAGTCACTGCAACAGATGATTCCACCTGGTGAACTACACCTATCCACACACTTGGACAGAATGAGCTTGTACACCTTGGAGAAGAGGGTTGAAAACTTGAAGTATATCCCTTTGAAGTAGAATTCATCAACAGGACTATGAGAGTGTACAAGCAAACGGGCCAGAGACATAAATGTGCACATTCCAGTGCAGCACACAAGGCTCACCCAGAAGCTTACACAGGCTCTGCTGCCTGAGGCTGGCCAGATGCGAGGGTCTGCTCATTTCAATTCACAAAGGCTTCAGGGGCCATATTTGGATGTGAATTTGCTCCACAGCGTATAATGTGGCATGATATAGTTTGGGTACTGCTTCCTTCTGGTGTGTTTTGGAATACAATACTGCTCTCCTATTTAGTTTAACAGTTGGTCTGGTCCTACACACCACATGCATGCTATTTTTAATGACATAATATCTCAAATGTGATACCTTTTAAAGTTTTCCTACCTAAAGATCTTTAAGCATGTAAACACCATAACTTCATTAAAATATGATCATAGCCAAACAAAGTAAAAAAAAAAAAAAAAAAAAAAAAACAAACAAAAAAAGACTTTTCAGTGAATGAAAGGAGGTGAAAAAGGAAGAATAAATAAAGGTACATGCTGAAACATATTAAACTGATGTTTCACACAGTCTTAGAAATTTAGGACAACGTATCAGATAGATGTTCTATCCCCAAATCACACTTTCAAAGATTTACAAAAGACTCTCCAGAAAGTATTTTATTCAAGTGTTTGTTGCAACATAAACTTGTCTTAAACACTGACAATGGGAAGACAGGGATAAAACTGTTTTCTATAGAAAGTTCCCTGAAGGGCTAATCTTTCAAACAGAATCACAGATTACTTATTAATTTAAGGGGGGGAAAAAGCTGGTTTAGCATTGAAAGTTATTTGTGTAATGCAAAGAGCAATACACCTAAGGGGTTGGATCCTGCAAAGTCTTACACGCATGCACAATGAGACTGAATAATTCTCCTGATTCCTTTGTGCCTTTGTGCCTGTGCAGATAAAGGCAGGGATGAGCAGGGGGAGTTCGCACCTTGGTACCAGGCACTAAGCGCATGTACCCCCTTCACTGATACTCAGGTAAGAAGAGCTAAAACCATGTGTTCTGAGGACAAGAAATCATAACTTCATTAAGGGCTTCTGTTAACGGAACAGGACCAAGCCTGTTCCAAGGTGGGAGGAGTACGACTTTTAATCTGTTCAAGCAAGACAGAGGCCTCCCACCTCAAAAGATGCATTAACAGAAAAAGCACAAGTAATGCAAACATCTAAACCTCTTGACATCCTTTTTCTCACCAAACAGAAGCGTAAGAGGAGAAAGTGTGTAAGTGTCTATGCAAGTACCCTTCATAGAAAGAAAAAGCAATCTGTGCTTGTGCTATGATCAATGGTCTTTTTGGCTAAGCATCCTGAAAATGAAACAGGAAAGGGATGCATTTACACATGGGACAAAACAGCCTGAAAATGAAGCTGTACAGGTACACTTTTGCGCATAGGGTCACTGATCCATAGGGGACCATAAAGAGCTACCACAGTATTATAATAATAAATATTAAACTCCCAGAAGGTTTAACCCTGGTTCTAAAACACTCAGTACGGCAGTTGCTAATTATTCCAAGTATCAGTGTCTTACATTCTTGCATTTCCTCATTGAACTAGTCTATGCCAGATACAATGTGAATTAGCAATCTATTTAAAGGTATCCCAGAAGGCACATGATCAGAAAAATAAGAAGGGGAGAACTCTGCCTTAAAAAACTATTTCTGTCCTTCCCTCATTTTTCCTTTTGATGCTAACTCCTTTGGAGCAGGACCTGTGTTTTTTTCCTTGGGGTTTTGATCAGTGCCTATTACAATACGTCAAATGGTGCCCTCAGACGTTAACCGCATTGCAAGAAGGAGTTTTTGGCCATGAAAACAAAGCCGACATAACTCCTAGGTTGCTGTCTTTAATCACAGCTTCTCTGCATGCACTTTCTGTTTGTTTGCTTCCCTGAGCTGCCTTCCAGAGATGAGCAGTGAGCAAGAATCCAGCTGAACTATTTATATGAGGGAAGCATGCAGGATTCGGTCCCTGTACTCACAGACACCAAAAAATCCACTTCCGTTTCTTGTGTTTCACTTCTAATTTCTGCCTCTGTAATAAGCAAGCTCTTAACCCCAGGCTCAGCCACCTGGAGCAGATCCATGTGCCTGCACAGAGCCCTCCACGGAAAGTTTCTTTGAAGCCAGAGAGGCATCCAGGTTATTTCCATATCTCCAGCTCTGACTCAGCAAAGCCGTTAAGACATGTGCTTCAGCCTTATGGGACTTGGGGGCTTAAGTAGGTACTGAAGTGCTGGGCTGAATACGATGAAGTGTGGGTCTTCGAAGTGCCCTCCCACCTGACAGCCTAGTGCTGCAGCCTCAGTTTCCCCATGCTCAAAGGGGTCAGTCATTCATTACACTAACAGAATTATTATAAGAATTGTCTACAGCATTGTTTCTCTCTTGAAAAGGGGGAGAATTTAATTGGAAAACTAAATGTCAGGATTCCTTAACAAAAAAAAAAAATAAATAATAAACCCCTGTGCTGCAGAACTGATCCACACTTCGCCTGCTGTCTAAGAGACAACTAAAATCAAGAATAAAAGTATTGTTTAGCAAACGTTGAATGTGTTATCAAGAAATAATACATCATTTCAAACATAAACAGCACTGAACTGCAATAGAATGTTTCAACTTGGACT
>JAOEHY010046364.1:10879-23695 GCA_025447955.1 Psilopsiagon aurifrons
GGGGGGCAAGGGATGGGGGCAAACCCAAGAGAAAAATCGATGTATTTTAAATTTTTTAAAGCCTTCTAATCTGAATTGAAGAAAACTTCATTTATATATACATATAATATATATTTATGTGCACACATATATATATGCACACAAAAATCAAAGAGCCTTTAGCCAAATCCTGCAACCGTTTGAGCACTCAATATAAATTAAACCTCAAGCAGAGATTTAAGGCCCGATTCTGCATCACAGAAATTGATCAGGGTTTTGCAATCAATGCTGCTGAGCGTGGACTCAAAATCTCAGAGCGCTGTTTGCAAACCATGTGAAAAGATTAACACCGCGTATTCCTTGAAGAAAATCATAAGAATAAAGTAAAGAAAATAAATACCAGCAATAAGATCTACAAACCTTGCAGGGAGAGGAGGGTCAGCTTTTCCAGCCACTAGCCAGGAAGACCTGTGGTAGGCATATCTATATCTTTTATTGTCCACAGGAACTATATCCATTAACACAATATACTTGGCTTCAGGATCCACTCCTGAGAAGGAAACCCTGATAGTAGGGAACATCCTCCTGAAATAAAGGCAAATCAGAAAATAAATAGGTGATGGAGAAGAGAAATAAAAGAGCTTCTGAAAGTAAGAATTCTGTTTAAACCACGTGGGAAAAAAATTAAGCATCTATTGATTGTGCTTCAGCATAGTAGAAATTAAATCCCGTGTGTACCTCTAATACGGACAGGAAAAAAAGCAAAACCAAAACATCTCGAAATCAGAACAATTTTTTGGAAGCAAAAACATGGCAAAAATTAAAGAGGAAAAATGTACTTTTTTGCCTTTTAGTTAGAAGTACACAACGATTCCAGAACATACTTGCACCGAAGGTACGTAAGTCCTTAGAAAGGTGGGGTTTTTTAATGGGATCCACAGAGTGTTAGGGAAATAGTGAAGAAATCATTACCATTCAGCGTCTCCCGTATTTTAGATGCGTGTTTACGATTATTTCCGAGAGGAATTTTCAAAGCCTAAAAACTTCCTTTGCTTCCATTTCGACAAAACGCGATTTTAAACTGTGAGGTTGTGCTGTCGACCCGAAATTGTCCAATAACTTTTAAAGCAGTTTCAATTTTTCAACTTCAAATTGCAGATTTTTTTATGTGCTTTTAAAATGTTTAACACACACGCTGGTAAAAAACACGTTAAAGACATGCGTTAATAACGAGTTACTTTGCGGGTTAAAAAGCCCGACAAGCCACTCGGCTCTTTCGGACTGCGTTGGACTCGTCCTAAAGGCTTTCAAGAAGAAACGGAGGAGGAAGCCTGAGATTCTCTTGCAACTAAGAGAAAAGAAAACCGAAGCAAACCAAGCCCTGACCGAGCTCGTTCCCCACCACCCCGCGTTTCCCTGTGTCTGTACCAACCCTTAACCCATCCGTGCTTCTCTCTCAAAATAAGAACTGGGGGGATTTGTTTAGTTTCCCTTCATTACCCTCTGCCCAAAGGCACTGTATGAAGACTGCCAGCGGGGATGCCGGGGCTGCCCAGCCTTACCTCCCGGACTTCGTGATGATCATCTCGGTACCCAGTTCGTGGAACTTATCCCACAGCTCTTTGGTCTCCAGGCTGCAGGAGATTTTGGCCATCTCCTCACTGGGGATGATGGGGGTGGTGGGGATGAGGGGCTCGGTGCACAGGGATGAAGGGCTGGTGCTAAAATCCCCGTGAGGATCCAGGCTAGATAAGTCGCTCAGAGGCTGGGCGCAAGAGGATTTCTCAACGAATTGTTCTGCAGGATTTCAGGGGGGGGAAAAAGAGAAGAAGAAAGACACGATTCAGTCAAGTCAGGGGGAGGGACCGCTGAGAGAAACTATGTAAAAATACAATTAAATCAAAAGGCGTTTCTGGCTCAGCTGCCCCCTCTGACCCCGGACAGCCGCGCTGTTTCTAAGGCCCTTGCTCATCGTTTGAGGGTAGAGCTGGTGATTTTTGGATATGAGTTTTGAGACAAGCCCGGGGAGCGGCTCAGCCCCCGCCGCATCCCGCCCGGCTGCTGCCGGCTCTGCTGGCGCGGAGGCTCAGGAAGGGATACCCTCGTTGCCAGCCGAGGGTTTCCATAGAGAAGTCACTAATTCTCGTTTAAAAGGGAGCGCTCGGCTTCGAGGCTCTAGCTGACTGCTGCTCCTCAGTTGCGCCTCTGGCAGAGAGCGTAACTCGGAAGGAGCCTTCGGGCGGCCGCGCGTCCTCCGTGTGGAAACGAGCTCCTAACGCTAACTCACTCGCTCGGAAAGCCGGCTCTGCCCTTGCCTCCCAGCCGGATTGCTCAGGCTCCCTTAGGGAAATGGGCTCCCTTAGGGAAATGGGCTCCGGGGAGGGGAGCTGCGTGCAGCCGCGCACCCTGTGCGGGGGCGCTGGCCCCGCGGGTGCGGAAGCTGCCGCCGGCGTTAGCTCCCTCCGGACCTTCTTCCCTTCCCTCTCCAAGCCGGGAGGCTTCGGGGGCTCTGAGGGGAAGGAGAGGAGGGCACAGGGCTGTGCCCGTCACCGGGATGCGGCCGCGGGTCTGCAGCCCTACCCCTCCGCAGAAGGATTTCGGCCAAACCTCCGGGCAGTCGTTTCCCTTAGATTCCCAGTTCAATGGCGTGGGGGAATGAGTTAAAAACACGATTGAAAAGTTAATGGAAAGAGCGATTTCAGAAAAAAAATGAAGGTAAATGAAGAAGAGCAGCTACATTTAATGCAAGACCGTGTGAATATATCAAACGGGAAATACTACAACATTCCCGGCCTACGTTATCTCCTGGACTGAAAAGTAAAGTTCACAATGAACCCCTGGACTATGTGAAGCTGTCGAGTCCGTTGATGAGGTGGGGCAGGCGCCGAGAGCGCTGCCTTCTCCGAATTCCTATAACATCGAGTGTTATCTTCTTCATTGGCGCCCTGAATGCTTAGCACCTTTTTTTCTTGTAGCAGTATTTTCCTGCGAACTCTGGGATAGATGCAAGGACCGCAGGAATTTGGGGGAGGAGGAGGAGAAGCTAATAATGAACGGTTTTTAAAGCCTTCGAGAATCTGAAACGAGGCGAGCGAATAAAAGCGAAGTCGCTTCCCAGAAAATCGTCAGGAATTACTAGAAAAATCCTTCCGGACGTTGTAAAGTAAAACAGCCTGTATGAGCCTACAGCGAGTGTCTGTGGAGCGAGGGGATTTTCAGGTCTACTTACAAGTTTTACTACCCCTTACAAGGCTGCGCACTATAGTGGAGATTCTCTTAGATGGCTTCAAAACCATAGTTTGTTTGCTGTAACTATGACGAGGTTCACTTGATGGCGATGAAGGGAAATGTAACTACCTCGGGGCGTGGGTAGTTCTAAGAATGGCAAAACCGGGTAAGTGACAGAAGCGATTTAAGCTAGAGGAATTTCAGAGCCGGTTTGTGCTATAGGAGCCTGTTTATGGTATAAACAGCCTCGCCTAAGAAGGGCGGTGAGTACACGAAGAGGCTTCTCTGGGTTTCGCTACAGAGCTT
Source organism: Psilopsiagon aurifrons (assembly GCA_025447955.1). NCBI lineage: Eukaryota > Metazoa > Chordata > Aves > Psittaciformes > Psittacidae > Psilopsiagon > Psilopsiagon aurifrons. The sequence goes on from JAOEHY010046364.1 coordinate 14,393, forward strand.
TGACTTCTGCAAGGGGAAACCTGCGAGCAAGGGGGAAACCGACTGCGGGGCTTTAAGGGGGTGGGCAGACGGACAGAGGCAGAGAAGGGAGCTCCGCGCCCCACGGACATCAGTGGCCGCCCCAGTCCCTACTCACCCAGCGGCTTGATGGTGCTCTCGGAAGACTCCTTGTCCTTGGAGCTGCCACTCGACATGAGGGCTGCGATGGAGAAGGCGTTGGCCCGGGAGGAGAGCTGCGGCTTGGGGGGCGGCGTGTACTCCATGGCCACCCACCGGAGAAGCGGCTGGGCACGGGGCGGACAGGATAAGAGTACCGAGAGTAGCAGAACCGAGATACCGGACAGAAGGAAAGCTCTCTGCGCCGAGCGCTGCGCGCTCCCCCGCCTTAACGCGGGGCCGCGGAGATCCTATCGGCCGGCGGCCAATCGGCGGCGGGACACGTCAAGGGCCCCGGCCCGGCCGCGGAGGGGGGAGGAGGAGGGCGGAGGAAGAGGAGGAAAATAAGGAGGAAGAAGAGGAGTGGAGGGCTGTGCCCTCCAGCGCGGTGGGCAGGGGGTGGCCGGCCGCCGCTCCGCCCTCGGGCAACCCAGTCCCACTGCCCATCGAGCCACCCCCCCGGCTGCCGCTCGAGGTGAGCTCCCCTTTCCTACGAGCCCTTTAAGGGGGGGGATGCAGGCCGGAGATGCTCCAAGAAGGTCCCTAGGCTATGCACTTTCTCGACAAAAGAATCAATAGAGACATGATTGAGAGGAGGGAGAGATTGGGTTTGGGTATATTTTCTCTTTTTCTTCAAAATTTTATTTTATTTTATGCACTCAGGTGTGTGTCAATTTTTTGCTTTACCTTCAAATTGTAAAAGACCGCAACTCTTAAAGCAGCTGTTTTCGTCGCTTTCTGCTTCTTGAGACAGAAGGTTCCCTGAGGCTGATCGCACGCTTGGTTTTCCCGCACTCGGAACTGAAATATTATTATCCCAAACAGCTCCGTTTGCCCAGGCCTGATCCTCGCTGGGTTCCCGTCCCAGGTTGCCCGCTTCTCTGCAACCCCGTTTCATATCGGCTCCACCAAAGTAGGTGGTATCAATTAAGTACATAAGGTAGAGAAGAAACCCGGGAAGGGCTGATGGTGCCAACGAGCAAATTGTTCCAAGGCAGTGATTTAAGTAAGTTGCTCACCGTGACTCTTGTATACATATCATGTAAGCATCCTCCAGTTAATAATAAATAAAAATGAGAGTAATTTAACTAAAGTCCTTTAGAAGAGGACTGAAGCTACTCGCTCACTAAAACGACTCAAGAGGACATGCAAATTTGTTCACTAAATTTCCAACTTCTAATCCTAGAACCTGAATTTAATACTCAGGCTTGTGCCAAGAGACACAGGGACTACCCTTGGCCAGGGATAGATAGACCTGTGACCCTCCTATTCCTGCTGAACTTAACTGATCAATGAATACGGAGAAGCAGTTATTCGGGTCACACCCTTACAGCCAGTGAGGGGGATAACATAAAATAGTGCCTTATCACTTTGAAATGAGGGAGAACCAGCAGCGGTTTGCTCTTTTACTAACGGAATTTGCTAATAGATAGATTACATAAAATAGAAAATATAGATGGAATAGAAATATAGATATGCTATCACAGAGTATTTAGGAGCGCCTGACGCGTTTGGCAGAGGGCTGAGGGCTTCAGTGTGGCCAACAGTGAGGTCTGGGGGCCCGGTCCCACCTAAGGCATGAGCAGTGGAGGAACCCCTCCAGCCCCTGCTGCAGCGGCCAGGTCAAACCCCGGAGCATAGCCTCTGACCACAGCGGAACCGGGACCGAACGGTTGTCCCGACATCAACCCGAAGAAAACAAACAAACAAACATCCTCGAGGCCGCTTTTCCGCTTCACTCCGAGAGACATCACTTCTTCTTATAGCCCGGGTTCCACGCTCCTGGGGTGTGCCGACCCTTGGCCCTACCTGGAAAGCAGGGTCCGGCCTGCCTGAAAAGAAAGACAAGGGAGGGGTGCGAGTAGCCTGAGGAATTCTCTTCGCCGTTCCAGTGGTGGTAGGGTCTGCCTTAGTCCCCTTTGGTCTCCTACCTCCTCTGTGCGCCGCGCAAACAAGGATAAAAATACCAAGATCCCTTCAAAGCAACAGAGCGGATCCTGAAAAAAAAAAGACCACCCAAACAAACCAAAAACCCCCAAACCAAACAACCCACGAGAACTCTCCCTTTTCGCCTTGGTTCTCTCCATCCCTCAGCAGCCAGGTCGTAACATACTTGTCCCTGGCAGGGGCTGCCCTCGGCCAGTCGGGGCTCAGGGGAAAGGTGAATATGTCGGTGCTGACTGCTCCTGGCTGGAAAACACCGACGTGCGGAATCTGAGCCCTTTCTGCTGTGCCTCGCCGCTGGATTTCCAGCCCCGAGGGGTGGATGCGCGCTGCCTGCAGCCTGGGGAGAAGGACACGGACCTAGCCTCGACGGGGACAAGCGGGAAGCGGGGGAAGCGGCTCGGCGGGCGAGGTGAGACAGGGGCAGGGGGCTGCTGTCCTGCCGGAGGGACCGGCCTTCGGAGCTTGCAGGTCCCTCCTCGTACCTCGGAGACCGAAAACCAGGGGTGGAGAGAAACCAGGAGCTATTTTATTTTATTTTATTTTATTTTATTTTATTTTATTTTATTAATTTCATTTTATCAGGGGCCCGTCCTCACAGGATGGCTCTTCTTTACTAATCGGAGTCGCACAGTTTTTCGCTCTATCCCAAGAGAATCTTTTATTTTCTTAGTTTCTCCCTCGCTCCGCCTCCGATAAGCAAACGAGCCTTGTCTAGACATCCAGAGCACCCCTTCCCCAGTGAGACAAGGAGCAAGCATGGGCAACTAACGGGGCTCTGCTCCGGCCGCCTAATCGTCGCTGCGGCTCCGTTCCCCCCCTCTCGAGGACCCTGGGTTGGAAAGGGAAGAGATGCCGGCTGCCCTGGGCCGCCTCTCCGGGGATGGGGGGGCTTCCAGAGACGGGGGACCCCAATGTTCTTGATCACCTTGTGCTTTCCCATTAATTAACGCAATTAATAAGCCCCTGCGCGCCCTTCCCGGGGGATGGAGCCGGAGCAGTCGGTTCCCGCCGAAACGGTGCCGGAGTGGCTGTCACCGCTGCATCGAGCCCGCTCCCGAGAGCAGAGTTACAAGTCTTGCTGGCCTCGAGCAGGGCGCTTGCCTTGGATGAACCCATTCCAATAAAATCCTTCGTTATTTCTTTATCCGTATATAAAGAACACGCCATCCACACCGCAGTTTGTTTTCTATCTAGCAAATCCGTCTGGTAGGGCAGAGCCATGTAATTAGTCTTAATTCTGCTTTCAAAATACCGTTTTTTTCCACTCTCCTTTGCGTGAAAAGCTCCTCGCTGTCCAAAAAGCAGCGTGCGGGGCATCGCTGAGGAGAAGTGCCACACGCCCCGTTGTGCTCGTTCCTTTCGCAGCTTTAATCAGGATTAAATTTCGGTTTCACCGTCAGGTTTCAAACAGGCAGCCTGCAGCCCCTTTCCAAAACGTCTCTCTGCTCCCCGACAAGCAACGGCGAAAATCCTAATCCCGTGAAAACTATGGACACCGCTTCCTCCCGGCCCGAACCACGGCAGGAAGGAGACACGAGAGACAGAAACCTGCTGAAACCGCGTGGGAGTTCGCCCTCCCGCCGATGATTTCAGGTGAGCCTTTTCTTGGGTGACAGAAGCTCATACCGTGGGCTGTTTTGCGCGGCCGCGCAGCGCTTCTGTGTGCGGAAAAAAGGGGCGCAGAGCGCTGAGGATCACGCGCTGATTTTAAGCCAGTTTCGTGTAGTGATGGAGGGGCCACCGCTCTTTTATATATATAGAAATACATATCTATACGCAATTTCCCTCTTCCTCCCGTACTCCCCCATCTCCCCTCTGGAACCATCGTCTGTGCAGAGGGCGAGATCTCCCCTCTTTAATTAGGAGCCCGCGGGTGAGGATGCCGCTGCCAGCCTCTCACCGTCGCCTTCCTGCCTTGACTGCTCCCGGCCGGGTGCTAGCAGGAGCCGGTGCCCAGCCCTTTATCCCGCGCAGCAGGACAGCCTGCGGAGCTGCTTTTGCCTTGACGGCATTCCAGCCCCGGGAAGGGAGGAGTTAAATCTTTTTCTGCTTCTTTTTCTGTCTTTCTTTATATTTTTTTCTCCCTCCCAGTAGCTGAAACCTGCTAGTCTGAAAGAATCGGGTTTATTCCCTCTGTCAGGGCCTCCAGAGCTCCCATTCATGTCTTGCGAGCATATCGAGACTTTGCAAAGAGAAGTCCGCAGGGCTCCCCGGCTCCGTCTCTGCTCATTGCAACCCTACGCGATTATCAGCTCTGCTTTCAGGCTCCTTTTCCCTTTCCACTCCTCTGCTGCACATAATTACAATGTCTCTCTCCCCCGGGTTCACCCTCCCTTTGCTCCCCGGTTTCAGAGCAAGCCCCGTTTCCAGCGCTATTCCTGCAGCGGGGTAGCTTCATCCCCCTTCCTGCTCTCTTCCCGCAGGAAAAGGAGCCCAGGTGCCCGAGATCCAATTTCCCGACAAAACCATCTCAATGTCACCTACGCCGAGAAGGCGGCTTATTGGGGCAAAAAAGCGAGGCGTTTTAAACCCATTAGGCGTCTTCCAGATGCAAATCCAATGGCAGAGAGGGAAAGGCTCTATTAAGACCCGAGGGCTGGCAATTAGATTATAGTCCAATTGCCAGTGGATAATGTGCTAAAAGCTTTCCCACTTAGTGTAACTCCTCGCTGAAAATTATTCACACTTTGCAGGCTGCTGCACTCCTGAACGGGAGACGTCTTTGCCCATAGACAGCACGAGCAGGAATAGCTCAACATGGACAGAAAGACAGGCTCTGGAGGTCTCACAGCCAGAGGCATCATTAAACACATCCATCCTGATCCAGAGTCGTATAGCAGATGTGCTCCTGGTGCATGTACACATGGTACGAAAGTGTGAGTATTGATGGGCACACCAACACCTAGTCCAAAGGTCAATACCGTATATACACACATTGTCACGTCAGTTGGACATGATTCAACAATAACACCCCTTCCATGTGCAGAAAATACACCGTGTTTTCCATATAAATCTCAAGTTCACACTTAATGGGAGCAATGACATTTTTAGCTTAAAAAAATCGTGTTTTGGTTACTCTGCAGATTTTATTTTGTTGGTTTAAACCCATCACTAAAAGCTGATGAACTTTCCCCTAAGGATTTATACTCCTAACGCTATAATTTGAAGCACTACCACTACTGGTGCAAGACTCCAGACATGATAATTTCTTTCAAATACTGCAAAATCTCTTTATGTTTGAGAATTCCCCACTCAGAAAGCTGCCTCCATGCAGTGAGGGACCTCACTTTGCTCCCTTCCCCATCACATTCACCAGAAGTCATGAGCCTTTCCTTTTTATAAGATTTTGTGATTATTATTATTTTTCAATTAAGTAACACACAAGTTTGTCTTGCTCAACTTTCCCATCATTTATGTGAAACCCAAAGCAAGTAATCCCCAAACAGCATGCAGAACGGCCAAGACCCATGCCATGAACCTGCGTGCTTGCAGTCACCAAGCACCCGCTTTGGAATGTAGGGTTTAAAGTAACAGCCAGTGGTGATCTTTAACGTTCTGGTTTTAGATTTGTATTTTATGTTCATTTTCAAACCGAGGTCCTTAAGAGCCCTTTCACCTGTTTTGCAGAGGTAGAGGAAATATGCATTGAATTAACTGGCAGAACTAAACAGAAAGGCTGGCATGTTGGATGGATGAAGAGAGGCAGAAAAGCTCCTTCATAGGTCTTAAAAAAAAAAAAAAAAGAATCAGAGAATATAAAACTTTCTGTTCACATTCCAGCTACTTCATTGGAGGGGACTGTGTGTCAATGGCTGGCAAAAGGAGCTGTTTGCCTGGTTTCTTCACCCATAAAGCACTTTCAACTTCATTACACACAAAGCATTTCAGAAGACTCTTCCAAATTTTGTAAAGCATAAAACGTGACTTGCCTCTTAACAGATGGGAATATTATTCAACATGAAAATGATGTGTGTGCAGGGATACATATCTATCCACATAGCCCTGCAGTACCGCACACTTAAACTTGCCCAGTGGTGCTTTTCTTAGTTGCCTTCCATAAATCAACACAAGCAACCCACAGTCTGCCACAGCAGAAGATTTGCTGTCAGCCCAAGCCGCTGCTTCGGACCAAAGGTTTATGGAAAACAAGATTTCTGTATTTCAGTGCTCACTTTAAACTTTGACTTTCAACTTGAAGATGGAAGTCAAGATGCAGTTCCTGGTGGACTGCAGATTGTGATGGCTCCTTCTCCTTTCATCAGGTGTAGAGGTCCTTCCAAAGTTTTGGGCTTGCAATTTCCAGGAGAGCTGTCCCTGCAACGATTTGTTGGTGGAAGCAAATCTCTGTCTACTGAGTGAGTGCAATTGTGCAGTGGGACTGCTTGGCAAAGGTACTTGAGCTCCTGAAACAATATTGTATTATTTTATTGTGTCTCTGTGGCTGATCTTTTAAATGAATTTCTTTTAATTTTCTTTCAGGTCTTCTTGAATTTTTTCCATATTTCATATGTAATTTTAAAAAGTACTTAATAAATCAGAACTTTTGAGCTTTTATCACACAATTAGAATTTAAATAGGTGGCTTGTTTCCTGTTTAAGTTTTAAAATTGCATATTTAAAGGATATGACTAAAGAATAAGATGCCCATTTGAAATATTTAGAACAAATTCAGCTACGTAAAAATGTCTCAAAACTTTTTTTGGTTAAAAGTATAATGAGCTTTTACACAGCACTCAATCTGAAGATGGCATGTGCATTATGAGAAAGGGCAATTCTTTTCCCCTCAAATTTTGCAGGCCTTGGATTAGTAGGAGAATTTCAGAGTTGCCTGTAGTGGCAATATGAAAATAGGGATAGCGGGAAGCGTGGGGAAGGATGTAAACCTCAAGGACTAAGAAAAAACATTTTCTGGCAAATGCTAAAACTTTTTTGTATTTTTTTTTTTTTGTAATTTCATTTTAAATAGAAGAGTCTCTCATTTTGGGTCTCCAGTTTGAGATGTCCTGGGTGTTACTTACTTCATCTAGATTTATAGTTCCTTGACACTTCTTTTGTTGTGTCCAATGTTTTGTCCCAAAATACCCAAAGCTAAGAACCTAAAATTAGAGACTGCCTTTGAAACTGCTGACTTCTGCATATTTTCCTTCTGTGAGCATACAGCAGTAGGAATACGCCCAAAGACAGTGAGTTTTGCTTTGAGGGCCGAGGGTAGAAAGAATTAAAGGAAGACTATCAGCCATTTTCCAAAAGCTTCAGTAGCAGATACTGTTCCATTTTTGCACAGTGATGCATCTATGTTTTGTATCCCACATCACAAGTAAAGGAAAATGGAAGTTTGAAAAAGAAAATAAAATAAAAAGCTAGTAAACAAGGAGACGTAAGGTGAAGGGAGAACAAAGATTTAACTTCGGGCCTGGTGGACTCGCAAAGTGAAAAGGAGCGTCATGATTTACAACTCTTCCAGATCATACAGAGCAGCTTGTGATAAAGCGTGTTATATGGTCTGGGAGCAGCACTACTGTCACCAAGAAACTGCTCTAGCAGCTTTCTGCTGACTGAAGCCTTACCAGTCATGACTGCAGAAACCTAGTGCTCACAGATAGGGCTATGCATCCGGGCCCATCAGGCACACAGACAAGGCTGCCAGATACTTCTGGCTTATTTCCATACTGTAAGGATGGAGGGAGAAGCATTCCCACACTGTGGCGTGGTGAAAGGCATTGCTTTTGCTTATTTTAACAGTACGGAGGACAGTATTGGGAGTGTCCTAGTGTGAGAAAGATTTTTATTTTGTTTTTAAGCCTGCAATTTCGAAAGTATTCAGGATTAGGGCTTGGAAAACACATTTCAGTACCCATAACATAATAGTGATGTATCTGGCAATGGCTAAGCTTGCAGAGAGAAACTAAGCTTATTTGAAACAACATGATTGTAAATAACACTGGGGGAAAGCAGTTTGCAAGTCTGAGTAACTCCCAGCATGTGCTTTGCTGGGAGGCTGGCACCGAAAGGGTTTTCATTGCAGCAGCGTGAAGACAAGCGTACAGCTAAGCGCTTCCTGCCCTGCCCGTGGAAGAAGCCAGCTTGCTTCCATTATACATATCAAAGTAAAGAAACCAGTCCACCTGGAATCTGCACTGTAAAACATGGCTAAAAGCCAGGTAGGTTGCCATCATCTTGCAGGCAATCGGAGGTGAAAATCTGGCCCCTTTAAAGTTAACAGTTCATTTAGAGTGGATCAGAGAAGAACCTGAGCCAACACTTCAGTTAAACCTTACCAAGCCTCTCAGGGAGTTTTTGGCTGGTATTAGAGCTTAGCTTGTTGACTGTAGTACAATATTAGCGGTAAATCTTAAAGCTTTCAGCAATAGCGATTGCGGTAATGAAAATACAGATCAATTAGGCTTCTGGGTGATGCAGGAATTAACATTTCCCTATGTCAAACATGAGATTATAGCAATTTATATTTAATAAAAATAAATACCAGTTCTTGCTAATGAAAACATTTATAATCTTTGAGTGCTCAAATTTGTTAATTTAAAATTAACATATGGGTGTAAAATTAATAAATGAGAAAAAATAAAATCTTAGGGTCAAGTGTTCTTGCAGGATACAAAGTCGGACTGGGCTTTATGAGGTACAGATAAGGTTTACAATATTTGCCAAACTTGTGACTGCTGTTACTGTGAAACACAAATGCAAATGACATATAGCTAATAGAATATGTCCCATAGAATAGGAACAAGAAGATGCTTGTCTTCATGCCTCTGCAATGTAAACCCTTTCAGTGCCAGTCTCCCACTGAATAATAGAATGTTACCTTGCTGCACATGTTGAGTGAGTAACCAATAAATATAATCGTAGGTATAGTTTATAAATGCATATAAATCATGCAAATTTGATGCCTATGGATAAAAACAATGGGAAGTAAAAAGGTGTGAAAATAGGTCTTTTCCACCAAACAGAGACAATACTTATCCTAAGATTCTTATTTCCCCATAGCAGAGAAATCCATGTTCCTAGGCTTTTATTTTGCCAATTGTTTGTTACACAAGGACTAAACTACCTTTGCAGTGACATCTCTTGGCCCAGCATTAGGAAGATAAATGAGAGCTTTTAAATTTAAAGACTGCTGGGCAGAAGGGATTCCCCTTGTGCAAAGCAGCCACTGCGGAGGAAGAGCCGACCCACCCCCCACCAC
>JAOEHY010046365.1:0-53005 GCA_025447955.1 Psilopsiagon aurifrons
CAAGTGAGGTCTCACAAGAGCAGAGTAGAGGGGCAGGATCACCTCCCTCAACCTGCTGGTCACACTCCTTTTGATGCTGCCCAGGATATGGTTGGCTTTCTGGGCTGCAAGAGCACACTGCCAGCTCATGTTCATTTTTCCGTTGACCAACACCCCAAAGTCCTTGAGAGTATTTATGGATGATTTGCTCCCTTGCTTTTATGTCCCCCGCTGAAGTATTTTGTGTTTCTTAGTGGTTTTTGGTTTTTTTCTTGCTAAACAATATATACTTGGTCAGGAAGTCAGCCAGCGTAAAGTGGAATAGCTCCATTGAAACAGACATTTGCACTAATTTGTGCCAGTTCAGGACTTTCCTCATGTACCAAGGCTCTGCAGTCCTTTGAAAAATGACAGCAGTTTTTTGTATATTAACAGATATTTTTTTGTATGTTCTTTGGGCTATGGAAAGCAACTCAAGCTTAATACAATATTATGTTCAGTAAGAATATTTGGCATAGAGAGTATTGTGTTGATTTCCCCTACCATGAAAGAAGTCTGACTTCTATGACAGCTTAAATAAATTACTTGTTAACATTTACACTTGTTAACTTACTCATCACATCACAAAGGATCAGTGTCAGCAGGAGTGAAAATTATGTTAAAGCAACTGGATTGAACAAGACAGAAAAGATTAGTTCTGGGAAGATGAAACATTTAATTACAAGCTGTTTCCTGGGAATGAACCACTTTCCTTGGCGTAGCAGTCCAGTGACTTTCCCTAGGCTCAGGGTGAGCACAAACATCTGCCTGTACAGTGTTTGTAAGACTGTTGTAGAAATAACTTGACCTTGGATGTGAATGCCCTGTCTGAAGAGTTGTGCGGACATTCTCATCTCTCAGGAGTATTTGAATCCCCGTTGCTACCACTTGACCCTGTCATAGAATAAACTTATGAAGGGCTGAAACACTGATTCTGGTTCCTTCTTCTTAGAGTCTTTGCTTTGAACTTAAAAGTGATAGCAAATTGGAAGAATCCCCCAGCAGTGTATGCAGATTGTTTTAATTTTTTTGCTGAAGTTTTACAGGGATGTGAAGATTTTTCCTTTTTTTAGGCTATTTAGAAGATGGCATATTTAAAATCCAACATATTCAGACATATTATATGCGGAATTCACTTCAGTAGGAATGGGTTTCAAATCCCTCATCTGCTTCAAAAAGGAAGGTCTTGATCTACGAACTTTTCTCTAGTTAGAAGTGTGGCGCATAGTTTACTCATTTTGGGGTTTGCCAGATGGAATGATCTTTGGTTTAAAAAACCCCAAAACATTAAAATGCCTTTTTCTATGGAGGTAGTTTGATTTTTATGGTTGTTTAATGAAAGTAAGAGAGCTAAAAAAATGGCGAATCATGTGGAAAACTGGTAGTGATCAAGCAGGGAGTCTTGTAGACAAGATGGGGAATGAATTTCTAGAAACCCACCATCATCCATTCTCCCAGGTCCAAGTCTTATAGCTCAGACAGAATTCCCAGGTTACCTCTGCCTAAACCAAGTCTATACCTCTCCTATACTTTGCTGCCTGTTGGCAGTCTAATATATTTCAGAGAAAACATAAGGATCCATACACACTTTCTTCCTTTTTTTTTTTTTTTCCTATGAAAATGCAACACTATTGTAGACAATAAACTGAACTTTGATAGGATGCTACAGGGAGAGTACTGTAAATACAAAAATCACCTGGCAAGCTGGAAAAAAATCACCCTCCAAATAAGCCTTGTTTTCCTGCTACCTAAACAAAACAGATCTAGGTTTCTACACTGTGGAGAAATACTGTCTTTTTTTCCCTTTTCTTTGGATGAAACTAGACTTTTTAAAGCTAAGGATTCTAAAACCCCCTCCTTTTTCTTGTGTCTCAGAAGACGTTTATAGGTCTAGGTCCGACAGGGTCTGGCAGAATGGCTCAGTATGATGGTGAGAATTAGCCAGTCACTAGACAAAGTGTTGTAATAGGAGTTTTATTGGTGTGCTGTGTTTCGACTGGTATGAAAACCTAGCATCTGATCAAGAGAAGTAATTGAATATTTGATGATAGTGCCAATGTAATACAGTGCCTTTTTAATCTCATATACAGTTAACTGCGCAAATTATTGATCTTAATGGGATACCAAAGAGAGAAAGACAGCATGCTCTATTGCTGATTCAATATTGTTGCTTTTTTTCTGGAGTCCACTTCTATTATCACTGTTCCAAATATAACAGGCATTTCTACTGTATTTAACTGCAAACAGATTGCAGGCTGCTCTATTAAAAATAGAAAAAAAAAAAGCAACATGGCTTGAATTCTGTCAATGCAAATTAAAAACATGGTAAGAAAAAACTCCTATGTTGGTTATGGCCTAATATAACAAGGTTATAAATAAATTGCTCACTGTTCTCATGTATTTTTAGTAAACGGATTTGGGAATAGCACAACAAATCCCCAATGCCCAATTAAAGTCTCTTAACTAATTTAACAAATGCATTGTAAATGGGTAGCTGGAGATCCTTTAAATAAACATACATTTCACAGAGGAACTTTAATAGCCAAACAAATGGAAAATCAGTTCAAATGCTTTAGCTTTCTCAATTATTCTTAATAAATTAGTCATAAAAAAAACGAACACAATTAACAATTACAACCATCAAGCTTGTTTTAAATTCAGATGATAGCATTTTGCTGTATGTGTTTTTTAATGCCTCAACTGAGAAGCTATCTATAAGGTGTTCAATGCCTCACTGGAGTCCTTTCTTTTTACCCAGAGTTGCAATAACCTTGAAGGGCTTTGCTTGTTTTACTTTTACATTCATTCCAAATTAATGGTGAAAAAAAAAAGCCAATTCACTTAAAAAGCTGAGGCTGCTACCTTAGTAGTGGATTAACTCTGGGTCTGATTAAGAAAAAGGCACAGATCTCTCCTCTTCTTCTCCCTTGGTAAAACCTTGCTAGCCAGCCAACCGATGAAATGAAACATCTGGCTTTCCAGTGAAGATTGCTCTGGCATTTTGCCTGCACAAATTTTGTCCTTGTGGAATCCCTGCAAAGAGTGCAAACTGTGCATCAATTAAAGAATGAAGGGCACATACAACAGCTGAGAAGCATGTGTGCTGGGTCTGCATTTGGTGGACGATATCAAGCAGGAAGATCAAGTGCGAAAAGAGACAGCTGTGGAAAATCTACTCAAGAGCAAATATTTAACAAATTGAGAGGTAGAAAATATCAGTCTAACGTGTCTTGTTTTTCTTGAACACTTAAGACTTAGTAAAGTTTAACAAGCTTATAAAAAATAATATTTATATAAAAGATAAATATACCATAAGTCTACTGCTTGAAATATAATCCAAATGCTTTTGTTAAGGTTCTTTATGTCTAGCGCATTTTATTCTTGAGACCCCAGAAGGCAGAAATTATCTGCTAGCTGAACCACTTGTCCAGCACAGCAACTAATAGTTATTTTCTGGCTGTGGCCTGTGTATTCATTTGAAATGGATGAAATGGTTGCCACTATTTATAGTTAGCTGTTTGAGGCTTACATTGGTTGTCACAATCTGATTTACTTCATCCTTAAAAAAAAGAAGGGAGAGAAAGCAGTAGCAGCAAACATCATGCATGGTTACTAAGTCTTTCCCTCTTCTTTACTTGTGATTTTTTATAAGGATATTTCTAACATTATTTCTTATAAATTAGATGTCTTCCTCTTCTGGTAATCCACTCTAACTCCATGAACATGAATTAAAGAACAGGTTTTTCTCCCTTTATTTTGAAAACCTATCAGACTGGCTATTCTTGGGAATAACCAAACACATTGTCTAATTAACCAGGTATCAAAAAGTAGTATTCACGAGGGAATCATCTTCGTCTAAAGAAGAATATAGCCTGTTCCTCTGAGTCACATGTTGACTTATCCAGTATGGTAAAGAAAATCAAAACATGACTTAATGATTTGGAAAACATTAGTTTTGCATGGCACTGGTGACTCAGGCCTTGGAATAGTCTGTTGCAATCAAGACTCCAGACTCTTATATATTGTTAGAAAATTGGAGGAGTAAACAGAACCATAAAATTAGTCCTGAAAGCTATAGAAAATGTCTTCTGATGCCAAACATGAAATCTTGTTAAAGTAAGTTGATGAAAAGAATGAAAAATTATTTCAACAACATCAAAGATAGAATTTTCTGAGTAGTTTCACAATCTAAACCCAAAGAATTAGACATAATTCTTATAACTTATTTGGCAGAAAGTGTGTGGAAAAAAGTTATTGTGAATGCACTTGGAAATATATATCAAAAAATATTTGATTCTGAGACCCCTGCCAGAATTCCTGCGGGCCACATTTAGATACAGTTGTTTAGGCATTTCTTGACTGAAAGAACATCAGTAACTACAATGAAGTGTGTTAGGCACCATTTACACAGTAAGGTAAAACATAACAGCCCACTACTTCAACTTTATGCATATGCATAGGTGAACTTCAAATACCTATATGCTAATATTAAAAGAAAAAGCACTAAATATGTTATTCTGTTGGTGAAGAAGAAGTCACAGTGCCCTGACTACGTCCTAAAGTCTGTGGGTTTTTTATGTAGCTTGTGTCTATCCAGAGGTGTTGAAAGTGTTTCTTAACAGAAATTGCTAATCTGGTTTCGTTGATCAGGTGCTGAAGACCTGATTCTCTTGGAAGAAACTGCAGCTGCAGCAACAGCAGCAAAATTTCATGTATTTTTGATACTGCCTTGGGAAAGATACAGAGAACAAGAAAGAGACCAACTAGAAAGCTGAGTAGATGGGTTGCTGGTCTACAGTTCTCACACTGCTGCATGAACTTCCAAGAATATTTCCAAGAAAAGTGATACACCGCTGGCAATACTGTTGAGGGAAAGCACAGTCCCTTCCACAGAAATGGGAAAAGTCTCATACTGATAGAGTACAGCTAAACAGTCAGTTGAGATTTTTAGCTTTCGCCAGACACATAGGATGGGTTTTATGTCACAAGTCTGTGTCTTCAGTAGCTAATCCAACACTAGAGAGAAACATTTGGATATTCATCTAGAAATATGAACATGGGAATGAAAGCCATGAGATCATTTCCTAATGCTTCCTCTCCAGTGATCTCATGAAGTGTGTTTTCCCAACACAAGCTAGGAAGATGGCTCTGGGAACTGCTTTTATTCATAGCTATCAGGTCTATAAGCCTCCCAGACTTAAACTAGTGAGTGCGTTATCAATTTCTTTCATGTTCCTGCTAATGTCTAATTAAGAAAGCCACTAAAAGTCAATATTGGTAATGGGAAAATCTAACAAAATGTAGTCAAATTATGTCCATTAGGTTAGCATTTTGGACTTTCACTGTATCATCTTGACAAGACAAACTTATTAAAAGGAGTTTTGCAGAAATTGAAACTGGACCCTAAACCAGCACTGGGTGCTACTTTTCCCTTCCACTACGCAATCTTTTTCCCTTGCCATTTTTCGCTGTTGTTTTTCTGTGCAACTACAAGCAGCTCTGTGTAGATAAATTTTGTCCCCTATCCACAGTCTGAGAAATATGTCTTCATTCTGCTCTCTTTACAGTTGTTTTGTATATTTTTTCCCCCATGTAACTTCTCCATTAAATAAAATGCATTGGCGGTGGATAATGGATTAATATATTTGAATGTGAGCAGGTTAGGAAGAAGCAAGGCAAGTTTTCCTCTGCCACTTCTATTATGACCTATAGGAATCACCATAAGACAATTCCATCTTGGGTTGTGCATTCATTTGCCCTTCCTAAGTCTGCCAGCGTGAGTACTAGCTTGCTGCATTATGAAAGTGATTTTGTAATATGGACCGGACTCAAAGCTGACAGAACACTGCAGCGCATGGTGAAAATTATACCCCTCTGGAATATTTATCTTATATAACTTATTCTTTAACATGTGGCCAACTGACCCATTTAATGGGAATTGCTATTAGCAGTCAATTGCAAATGCCTTCAGACATCACTGAGACTGGTTTGAAGCAGTGCTTTCTGTTTTCCAGTTGCTGTGCAGTGCTAAGATCAGGCTGTTCTTCCCTGTGCCTTGCAGGACAAAGCTTAATAATGTTGGATGCCTGCTTAATTAGGTTGGGGAATTTCTCTGAATCCCCCACAGAAAATCCAGCCACTGAGGGAGGAATTACAGATTCATATGCACAGCCATCTTGTGGCAAGCACCTTTATAGTGTCTACCACATCCTCATGCAGCAGAGATTTGAATACTCCATGCTTTCAAAGGATTCCTCTGGCACATTTCATAATAGATTAAGGCGTGTTATTTGCTCCCCAGTTCTTCTGAGGGCCAAAGCAAAATAGAATGAATGAGGTGATTTAGGCTGAGGCAGTGGAGGTGAGATTTTTATTAGGAATTCGGCATTCATTCCACTGTTTGAGTAGACACATTGTAGTGTTTTGAATATTGCTTCTAACTTTAGATGTTAGAAAATACACTCTGGATGTTGCAAAGAAAGAAGCATGCTTCAGCTGTTACATTCTGTAGAACTAGGAAGCATCTCAGGCTTCCAAGGAGACTGGGATGTGTAATTGAATGGAGGATGACTTTAGTAACAATTAAATTGTAAAAGGAAACCCTTGACAACAGAGAGTCATGAAATATTTAGGAAAAAGCCTGGGGTTTATTTTGTTTTTCATTATGCTGATTAATGGAAAAGTTACTGTGACAATCAAGACATCATGCTTACCTCTTGTACATCCATCACAGAAATTTTGTAATTTTGAATTTTTTAATAGATTTTCTATTTTTTAGAAGCAAAAGGTGATTTAGAGTAAAACCTTCTCACTGGAGAGGACATCACATTTTTCCTGTCTGACTTGTAGATAGCTCATTTCTGGTTCAGGTGTCTTGCAGAGGGATGAAGGACAAGATTTCTTTGTAATCTAGCCAAACCTAACTGCCCTGGACTGCTAAAAGAGCAGTCAGTTCCTCATTTGAACTTGTGCTTGAATTTCATATGATTTTGGCTGGTAGGATGGAGAAAACTTGGATAGTCTTTGTTATATAATACGTCCGTTGTACATATCAAAGAAATAGATATAAGTTGTCTTTAAATAGTTTACAAGAGTTTAAAAGTGGTCTTGCATGTTTGCTGTAGTTTCAGTTTGTTGTCAGTTTCAACCTACTGTGGAGCACAGCATCTCATGCAAATCTACAGACTTTATGCTTGCCATAACCAAGTGAAGTGTGTATATAGGAGGATAATTTTATGTAGGGAAAAATATAGCACTTGAAAAGGGCAAACTGTGCTAACATACATCCTTGCATAGAAGTATTATTTGGAAGAAAAGGAGTCCCGTTAACTTGTCTAGTGTTTCTGAATTAGTACTAGTCATATGTTTTCTTTCATTTGAGCCCTTTCTCACAAAGGCAAGTAGTGAGCAGCTGGAGGAGAGGGACAGTCTGGTTTACTGGAATGTGTGGATCAGATGGCTTGGCACATCAGTCCCACAGGAGTATAAGGCTCTAGTATATACCATGCACAGTGTACCCTGATGTCACCAAGGTATCTAGGGGTAGAACCCATTTGTATTTGTGGAGTGACAGGAGGATCCCAAGAGCTGACTGTACTGCAGGCTGAAATCAGCCTGACTGGGAAGGAGCGACAAAAATGTGGAATAGCCAAAGGGGTATTCCATGCCACAGCACATCATGCCCAATGTATAAACTGGTGGGAGTCATCTAGAAGAGCAGATCACTACTTGGGTCAGGATGGATATCAGCCAGTCGGTGGTGAGCAATGGTATTGTACACCACTTGTTTACTGTTTTTCCTTTCCCCTTTTAGTTTTATATTGTCTTGCCTTGCTATTCCACTTATTATTATTATTAGTAGTAGTTTTAAATTATACTTTAGTTGTTGGACAGTTCTGTTCGTATCTCAGCTCATGGTGTTTACATCTTTCAATGATTCTCATCCCCATCCTGCTGGGGAGCAGGGGGATAAAAAGGGGAGTAAGCAAGTGACTGCATGGTTCTGAGTTATCAGCTGGGCTTAGACCATGACAGCAGCCTTTACTTGGACATATAGGGAAGCAAATAATTTTAATGTATTGGAAGTCTATAAACACAGAGAGATTCATCATTGTGATACACAAGATACTTCTCTGCTCTTCTTCACCTGCTGCTATAGTCAGCTACTCTTGCTCAAATTCACAGCCATTGACAGACACCTATTTTTCTCCCAGACAGAATCTTAAAACTGAAATATGGGTTTTGTTGGGATGGATATGCTTGGGACTCATGCCATGCTTTTTAATTCATCTTCAGAGTTACGTGCAAGTCATGATAATAGTAGATTCATGGTTAGTAGGAAGGGAGGAGTAAAGGGTGGAAGAGAAGAAGACAAACTATCCTGACAATTAAGTTCAGCCATTCTCAGTGCTATGACACTGAGCTGGATGCTTTTTCCAAACGTGAGCTGGGACTCCCATGAGAAATGTCAACCTATATTTCCTACTTCTTTTCAGGAATAAAATAGCAGTTCATTCTTTATGTCAGCTCTGATAAGAGCACGTCTCTGCATAAAGACAGTTATTCTTTTTCTTCACTCCCATTTGGGAGATGAGAAGAAAAAGGAAGAACTGGAAAAGACCTAGTATATTTAATAGGGAAAAAAAAATCTGAAACATCACCAATAATTAGAGGATTTTGGTGCCAGTTTAAAACTTATGTTTTAAAAACTGTTAGTTTTGGCTTGTGTCCATTTTAAACACAGCATTTCCCTGTGCAATATGGTATTGCTTTATTACTTCAGTAATTATTTATAAACTTATGTAAAAGTGGGTTTTTTGACCATATTATCAAAATTACCAGATGCACACAACGAAGACTGATTTTGGTTTTTACTCTCTGTAGGGAGGAGGATATGATTATTTGATATTATTCCAGTTCTGTTTCTTTTCTCTAATTTTCACATACTGGTGCTATTGTTTATCTTGGGATGTTATGGAAGGTGCTGTGAGAAATTTACGGTAATAGGCAGATCAAGGGTTTAGAAATAAATAGAAGGATAATTGCCTAAAAAACACTGGAAAAGAAAAAAATAATAATCTCAGTGCTGTATTGGGGAAGCAGAGCTGCCAGATTTTTATGACTGCGGTATTCAGTGTTGTGGAGAGGGTCAGATCTTCATGCTTTGTTATCATTAGGAGCTGAAGGAAGGTCATACACAAATGATATCTGCACTAGCTTCTTTCCATCACCTGGCCTGAAGCTTTATTTCAGGCAAGTTTTAAAGCTCCTGGCAGTATCTGGTTAGCATTAGAGCACTGCTAAAGGCAGCCATCATATCCCAGCTTCTGAGAGCTCTCATTTATTCTGCACATACTTGCATTCTCAGCTTCTTCCTTTTCTTTATCTACAGACCCCAACCCCAAAGAAAGTTTTATTTCTGTTTTACTTATGCCTTCTCATATACTTCCAATTTTCCGGGATCTTCTTTCTTTATGCATCTCTGGTTTATTTTTCAACTTTTCTTTATGAGTCTGTCTTGGTCTTCCTGGTCTTTCCTCATTCCCTCATTCCTGCCTCCACATTTATCTCTTATCTCCCTTTCTTTATTTCTCTTTGTAGTTTTGTGTCTCATTCCACAAGAGTTACCCTTCTTTTGCTCTTCTCCGTCCCTCCTGACTAGCTGCCAGTGCAAAGAGCTTCACAAAGAAATATGAATCTCCTGAAAAGTGGTGCTTCTGAAGGCTCTAATACATGTCTGCTCTTTAGAAACTAAAGAGAGAGAAAGCAACAGAGAAATGTTACATAGAAAATTGTTAGGCATTTTCTCAACAGGGGAAATTTCACAGCAGAGACTTGGACCTTCTATTTTGACATATCCTCCCACAGGCTAGCTACTATGTCAAGATATCAGAGCCTGCTATTACCATGTACATTCTCACTTATATAAGAGACACTGGAATAAGCTGGGAATGACTCTGATCCAGCCAATACCTTATTCCATTAGAAGAAAACTACCTGTTCTGGGCCTGCATTGCATGATTTACCAAATGCATATGAAGATAAGAATAAATTATTTTATATCTGCTTCTTTTCCCTTTTCTACACCTTTTCTGCTCTAATTGGAATTGGTCTGTTGATCTGAGATCTCCCATGGCTGCATGTCTCTGGGAACACAAAGTTGTCACTCCTACAAGAGGGAAAGTATTCAGATGGGATTAAGTGACTGTAGATGGTCAGAGAAGACAGGCAATGGCATGCCTTGAAGATCTTCTCAGCAAGCAACACAGTGAGCAGGGCTAGCATGAAAGCAGTGTGCTCATCTGTTACAGCCTCCTGCTGTTTCAATGTGTAAATATGCCACTTTTGTCTGAGCAGCTCTTGTTTCTATTCACTGCGTAGGTGTAAATCCACATGAAAATAATGTACATTCCACTGGCAAAACTGCTATCAAACATTCATGAGGTTGCCACTGTTTATATGCGCAGTTCACTTGCTGTCAGAAGGGTGGGGTGCATGTAGCAGGGGTCCAGGGGGGCCCTGCAAGGCACAGCCTCTGATTGCAGCCTGTCTTGAAAAACTCTCTGACAGGTAAAAGGGAGCACCACCATGAGACTGCATCTTCCTATCAATATGGATTACTGCTGTGGGTGGAGGCTGGTTGGGGAAAGTAAACAGCCCAAGATGGCAATGCAAGTAAACTATGCTATGTGCTGCATATATTTATGCAGCAAGATTTTGTATGGTGCACGCAAAATTATTTTGTATTATGCATAGACTTTATATAAAATCTAGGTCCTCTGGTTAATGTTCCTTCTAAACATGTTCATTTTGAAACAATACACAGCAACAGGATTTAGAAAAAATACTTCTAAACCACACTGAAAGTATTCTGTAAACCATTGTATATTCTCAAGTCTAACTCAGTAGCATTGTACATTTCTCTGTCTATAATATGGAGATGGGTTGCTGTATATTGAATCTGTCTAAATATTTTCTAATATTCTAAATATTTTCTAATATTATTGTGAATGAAGATATAGATTGAATGGTATTTGTTAAGGCAGAGGTCTGGAAGGATGGAAACGGCTGAATCATCAATCACTCCTTGTGGAAAGTTGCATAGAAAATTCTTATAAGGAGAAGAAACAAGTGTGATTTATTTTCTGGTCTGCCCTTTTTTTTTGCCTAATAATGCAGAACATCTGCTACGTCTTCTACTATTCAAGACTTACAAAGTGGATTTATCTGCTAGTCTATAACTATTTCTGGATGTGATATCAGAATGGACCATGATAAATAATATCTGGATGATTTCTTGTACATAAGCTTGAATGCATTTTAGAAAAAGGCCAGCATTAGTATCCCTCTTTTGCAGATAGAGAAATGAAATCCTAAATAACTGAAATACCATGAAAAAAAAGCAGATGAAAATCATCCCAGTGGCAGAACTAGAGCAATGGCTATTTGGAGTACCTTAAGCATACTGCCTTCTTCCCCAGACCTATTGACTCCTATAGTTCAGTGGAAAGACTTCTGAACTGTTATCTAGCTAGGGAAGACTAAGATTGTAGCCATACTAAATGAATTGTTAACTCTAAATTCTCAGAATATGTCATAGCTTTGTATATAAATTTATGTTTAAACAATTGTCTGGTAGTGAGAGTGTGAGAATATGCACAGGTAATATCAGGACACAGAGGTAATTGTGAAAGGTAAAGCAATGAATATATTTATGCTGATTTGACAGTCTACATAATCTGTGAAGTGTTCTCTGCTTTATTGATCATACTGTTTGATGAGAACTGAGTATTTAAACTTACATTTCTCAAGCAACATGTGGCAGAGTTGATTTTCCTGCACTGAACTTCTATAACTATTAATTTTCATTTAAATGGAGTTGATGCTGTAATAAATCTGAGGCAGTCTGAAGAAAAATATTCAGTGTGTCTTGAAAATATGAAATTGCTGTTTTGTTTCTTTTTGCATAATAAATATCACTATTGTATTAATAGTACATTGAAGTTAATTGCTTGGGAAAGGTAATTGTAAACATTTTAGTTCCTTCATAGGCAGTAAATATTACCGTCATTATATTTCATTGCAATTCCATTAAAATCTAAGGTATCTATCTCAATATGCATCTTGGCCACCAATCTTGGACTACCTTGTTGAAAATGCTACCTAGCTGCTCTTCAGTAGTTCTGTAATTGCTCATAATTGCATCAGACAGGGTTTTCAAAGGTAAGCACATTTTTTGGACCCTTTAATGTTTGGGTGGCAAATTTAATTTGTTTTAGAGCTCTTATTTTCAAAGGATGAGTACTCTGCATTTCTGAAGAACCACACATTTAGAAAAAAAGGGTTTGAAAACAAAAAAAAAGAAAGAAAGAAAGAAAAAAAAAGGTAGTCTTTGAAATTATGATATATTTAAAAGTCTGGGGTTCTTCCCTGGGCTGGTAGGAGGTACCTGAAAAGTGTTATTAGCACTTCAGGACTTGTGCATACAGATGCTACAGAATTATACTGGAAGGAAAACAATTATTTGGGGAGTTAAACAATATTATTCCAATGTTTTAAGCAATTTTCTAAAGTATGCCTTCCCTGTATTTCATTCTGGTTTCACATGACTTGTTCTCATGAACCTCAATCTATTGCTGGTAAGACCCTTCCTCTAAATAACAGTAGTAGGTGGGATTTAAATTTGGGCAAAGAAACTGACTGAATACATCCTCCTGCTACATCAGCATGTGGCATTGGAGATCACTATGCAGTAGGTGTCCAGCCTATTTTCTGATGCTGCAATAATACTAATTTCTGAATAATAATAAAATTAATGCCCTGCTGGTTTATAATTTGGCTTGCAAAGGAGTCTTCTGCCTCATTTAAGTCAAATCACTTCAGATTTAGAGGGTAACAGAACCATAAAAATTTAGCAGTACTGACAATAGATCATGCTAGACAAATTATATTGCAGTTTTTGAAAGAAGTTGAAATCAGTACATGAAAGAACCACAGGAGACATGTACATAGATTTGAGCAAAACACTTGAGAGTGATTCCCATGAAACTGCTCTGGAAAGCTAATTTGCTTTGTTTCAAATATGAACAATGCTGTGTGGGCCAAGGAAAAATCCATATAAAGCATCATAATTGAAGGACAATAAGGAGAGCAGTAGGTGTCCTTGGAGAAGCTACATCTTAGCTGACATGTTCATGAATGGTATGGAAGGAGGAGTAGGCAGCATAAGAATGGAATAGCAAATGACATTAACTCATGAGTATTCGGGACAAGTAGGCAAAAAGGAAAAAAATCCACAACGAAAGAAATTGCAAGGAGGAGCAGAGGATAAGAAAATGAGACCTAAGGTGGCAAATATAAACTGAGAAGCCAACTGGGGAATAAAGGGAGAGCTCTCCAGTGAAAGCAATACATGTTTTTAATGTCAATGTAGCTGGAAAAATCAGACATTTTGGGAAGCTAATGTCACATTGAGGGCCATTGCTATCCAGGGCTTTTCCTTCTGTCTCAGCTGTGCTAAACACACAGTTTTTGAGTACGGAAATACTAGAAAGCTATAATTCAGAAAAATTGGAATCAGGTTGCCAGAGAAATTGATTCATTAGAAAACTTCAGATAATCTAGCAAAACATGTCCAAAAGCTTACATCTGGGAATTTGTTGATAGTATGGAAATATAAGAAGGCATTCTGTGTGAGATGGAAATGGCTAGTGGGCTATGGTTTGATTTGCTGGTCTAGCAGGCAGTAGTGCCATAAAAAATACAGCCTGGCAGATTTAACCTACTGCTAAGCAGACACTTGCAGTAGTTAGCAAGTCTTAGAAGTATTGTTTTTTCTAAAGATATAGCCAAGGGTCAGCAGGATTTAAAGTTGTTTGAATATAGCATTCTCTTGCATTCCAAACCTAATGTAATATACAATGTTAAGTGATTAAATGTGATATAAAAACATACTTTTTCCAAAACTATGCCCTTCCTTCTTATTTTTGAGACAATCCTGGGACTGAAGCCATACAATCATTGACAGAAGTGGGGCAGCAAAGACAGCAGGAGCATATCCTCTAATACACTGGTATAAATGTATTCTACTGGGGAGAAGGGAGTTCACTTTGCACTCTGAATAGTTCCAGATATCCTCCAGCTGAACGACAGTTACACACAAAAAGTGTGTGAATGAGTAGCAAAACATACTTTGACTCAACTTTTCAAAATATATATTTAGTTCCAATATCAGTGACTGATTCTGGGGGGAACGAGACATCTCTACTCAGAATGTTTATTTATGTAGGAAAGAGAAGGGAAAAAAAAATACTGGATCCAATTTTGGGGAGATCTAGAAACAGAAAAAGAGGTTAATTATAGTGTAGGATTAGTGGATGTCTGGGCAACTGCCCATCTGAAGATAGCTAGACAGGTAGTGGAATACTGAGTTTTCCTTTAGTGAGAACCTATTTTGCTCAGGTTATTTGAAAGAACATTTGAACCCTTGAACATCCCTCATTTTCAACTGTGCAAGGATAGAAATGTCAATTCTACCTAAAAAAGCTTCAGTCCTTATGCATGTAAGGGCCAAATCTTCTGTTGGTGTTACCTGTGCTCCATGACTGACATTCACAGGGAAATGCACAGCAGAAAGGTTCAAACTATTTCCCGTCACACCGTAAAATGAAGTGCTGGTGTCTGTATTCGCATAAAAGGGTATTGTCAGTTGCTGTAGATGTACCTGCCTCACAGGAGGCTGTGAGTGTTAGTAGGTATTTAGATGGCCTTGTTTGTGGCTCCTTGTGCAATTGCCCCTTTTTCATGAGGCACTGCAAAAACTATTCATTGACTCCTGAAGACATTGCTATGGTTGTTTTGTTTTTTTAAATTTTAAAACTGTGTTTCTTACCTTAGAAAATGTTGTGTTTGAACTCCTAAAATTTTGTGCAGTACGTGGTCATTGAAAATCCAGCCTTGCTTGCTTTTTCAGTTATCTCTCGTTTTATTTCTGACAGGCTGCTGGCAATACGGCTATGATGACACACAGTGTTTGATATCCTATGACTAAAGCACCTGCAGAATTCAGAAACTAGGCTAAATCAGACTCACAGTTTTTAATGAATTTTGAATTATGCAGTTAATCTATTGGTGACTTTTACAACTCTTTCATTCTGAAAGGAAAAAAAAAAAAGAAGGAAAGAAATGCAAACAGACAGTCAGAAAATGATATCTAGTTATTGGGCCACATGTGGTAGAATGCTGAGATTTTATTTTCTTCTGAAACTACAACCTCTTATAAAGCCTATCCATCATATGTAATGAGGGCTGTCAAGAATATTTAGCTGAGAAATAGCTACTTGATATGCTAATGGTGGTCCCTTAGTGAATTCCTTTGGTCGTGCTGCCTGACATTAATGGTTTTCATAATCTAATGAATGATGTGTGTAATAGAAGTAAGGCCACAGGGAATAACATTCTGAAAGTGAGGGAAGTACTATATATGTATTTTATAAACACGTGCATTTTTTATGTATATGTACACACACACACACGCACACACACACAGAGCTAGATAAAATAAACACCAGATAGGGCGAATATACATAGACCAAGCAAATCTTCAATATTGACAATTTAAATTCTAGATTCTAAAGTACCCTCATTCCGAGGACTGCATGAAATAGGAATGTAATAAGCAGGAAGACTTCCACATCTTCTCCTCACTCTTATTTCAGAAATGGAGATCTTGTCACCAGCTCCTGCCAAGGACAGCAGCTCGCCTTTCCCAGGGGGCTCCTGGTGGCTGGGAAGAACTGAGAATCCCCAGTGAACACTGGAATCAGGTCATTCTACGTGCTGCAAGGCTGCTAGTTACACCCTCATCTGTCATGCTGAACTTAACATGCTGATGGATGCTTACAATTTCCTAGCGCTGTCCTATATTTATATTTGCCTCTTGTCTCTTATCTTTGGAGGAGACAGGGAATGGCTGCTAGTACATCGTCTGATTTTCAAGAGCTGGAAACATCCTTGTGTGCTTGTATTGTCAGATATTTGTAGCCACAGACTTTCGTGGCCATTTTTACCTGGCTATAAAGTCAGGGAAAATAGGTTCTAAGACTGGTCTTTAGCCCCTGCTTATGAAAAACGTTGGATTGGAAACTCATTTGGTCCTTTGAAAGAAAATTTCATCAGGTGTTCCATCATCGGATGTTCAAATGCTTGCTAACCTCAGCCTTTAGATACAATGCTGCTTTTGCTGCTCTGCGTGTCCTTCCATTTGTGCATGTAATGGGTGTGGATATTTGCAGGATTGATGCTGTCATTTGTCCAACTCCCTACCAGTGCTTGCATTTCTCCGTGACTGAACTTTCTACTATCATATACCTACAGAGCACCTGACTATGTTCTTGATCTTGCAACTAGATCTGAGTGTTAATAGTTCCAGTGAATTAAGAATAGCAAAGAAACTATACTTCTTTGTTAGTGTGGTCCTGTCTTTCTCTCAGGCCCTGATTTCTCCATGAGTGTCTGAGTGACCTGGGTGATGTCTGAGGTACAGATGGTAGGGTCTGCTCTTTCTGGTGCTAGAGAGACTACCAGTGCAATTGAACTGTGTAATGGAGTTGGCCACTTAACAGAGTACTGATGAAAGCCCTTGATGATCTAGAGACATAAAGAATTGGTTTGGGTACACAGAGGATAGACATTGCTGCTCAAACTCAAGTCTGTTCTTGCAAACATCATAGACACTAGGGAGAGCATGATGGGTTTAATATGAATTATATTAATTCCTCATGTATCTGAAAATGTGTTCCTTAGCAATTGGTTTGTGTATGGACATGGAATACACATCAAAATCTGGAAGAAGGATGAATCACTAAATTAAAAAGTAGCAGTGTACAGACTGCTACAAGAATGTTTCTTCTGTGTAATCTCATAAAGTACTTGTATTAGTTTTTATAATTATAAAAAGGGCACAAAAAAGATTAATGAAATCTATAATGACATTAACCTGTGAAGAGTTGTGAAGATACAAACCGAAGAAAAAATAGCTTATAGACCAAAAATAACAGGCAACCCTTCGAGCCTTAGAGCTGTTGAAAATGAGAGATAAGTACATTTAGAGGAAGTTAATACAAAAGAGATTCAGTGGGATCAAGAGACGTGACAAAATATAACACTATCAAAGTTCAGGGAGGTAACAGATGAGAAATCATCTCTGATTTCTCAACATAGTGAAAAGTTAGGGAAGCGTACAGAGTTGTCATGCTGTGGAGCAGGAAAATAAGGTTTTCTTCTGTGTCTTTTTAGATGTAGGGGTATCTTCTTTAGAGACAAATATCTTGGTAAATTGAATGGAGTTCAGAGCCATAGAATCATTTTTATAGTTAGAGGGATTTACTTTAGATGAATGATTAGGAGATTGAAACCTGGTTTGTTCGGGAGACAAGATGAGATGTTAGAATCAAATAATGCTGCATGTGCCTGAACAAAATGGAAATGGATTTTTACAAGGGAACATGAAAGAGTGTGATAAAGAAAAAATTGTTAGGAGTACCTCTAGGACATTAAGATGTATCAATTAGGAAGCCAAGGAATCAATAGAAACCTCATGTTAATGGACAGTGGAGAAAATTTCAAACTAGATTATTCCTCACATAATTTACACTGCTTTGCATAATCTTGCTGAGGCACAAAAGGACCTGGGCTGGAAACGCTCTAACTGGTCTTTCTATCTCACCTTCTACAGGTGCTTGCAAACTATTTTTCTTGGTGTCTTCCCACAACTCTGTTTTCAGGGAATCTGTGCAGATTTGCAGCCTGACTCCTTGTTCACATTCTCTAAGGTTTATTTTATCAAAGTGATAGTACTTTCTATTTTTAGCTATAGTGAACAGACCTTTTTTCTTTTCAGGAAAAGTATGGTATAGCTAGATCTTACACGCCTCCAAAGGTGCTTCTGTGAGTCCTTGGAATCCTCCAAAGTTCTCATGGTTTACGTGACTTTACCTTTAGATTTTTAGAGTTAACGAACATCTGTCTCACAGCACCCAATTAGGCTCCTATTTCCTCTTTAGGTTGAAATTAAGAGAGTTAGGAACTTGGTTAGCCTGTTCCCAGGCTCCTAAATGCACTAAATAATAGATAAAGTTTAATAAAATGCTGTAGAGTTACTTAAGTGCTATTTAAACTAATTAGGTGACATATTCCACATTAAGTCTGCATCATGCACATAAATAATGACAACAGTATGCTTCTGCTTAAAAAATGTAATGATGTCCATAAATCTAATTTATTGAAATTATTTAACTATTCTCTGAAAGATTATTAATGATCTTATTTGATTTTTATTTGTCGGTCTACCTGACATATGGCACACTACAGATGGTTCTGCATTGTGCCATCAATATTTTTGTTAATTTGAATGAATGCTTTAACTAATACATCATTTCTACATCACATTTTCTCCGTGTTGAATTAATATTCAGGCTTATTATTTAATATATTGTGCAACAGAAAAAAAGCTGCCACAAATAGGACATTTATTCCTTTCCTCTTTCTGATAAAGCCAGTATCATAGTTTATTTCTAATGGAATCGCCTGATATGAAGAGATCCTTCCATATTAGAGGAAGGGGAGCCAGGACCCACTGCTGCAGGATCTGATTTTTGTAGTGAGTGAGAATTAGTTACCAGGTTTTGCTCTTACAGATAAGGCCAGGATCCAGTCTCTACTATAGGCTGGAATATATATTTTTATGTTAGCAGTGATTTAGGAGTAAGTCTTACGTGTCAGTGGAAGCATATGGTAAGGCTCTGTCACCACTTGAAATGATCTGTATGGGTGAAGAGAAAAAAATATTCTGGCATAAAAGATGTCATGGTTTAAGCCTGGCCAGTAATTCAGCACCATGCAGCTGTTGGCTCATCCTTTCCTTCCCCCTCTCTCTAGGCAGGATGAGGAGGAGAATCTAAACAATGTAACCCCCCTGGGTTGAGATAAGAACAGTTTAATAGCTAAAGTACAATATATGACTACTAGTTCTAATAATAATAGTAATAAAAATGATAAGGGAAATACCAAGGGGAGATAATGTAAAACTGAAAGGGGAAAGGAAAAAAACCCAGTAAACAGCAGTGATGCACAATACAATTGCTCACCATCTGCCTACTAATACCTAGCCCGACCCAAGCAGCAATCTGCCCTTCCGGATAACTCCCCGCAGTTTATATATGGGGTGCGACGTGCTGTAGTATGGAATATCCCTTTGGGCCACGTGTCTTGTCTCTGCTCCTTCCCATTTTCTTGTGCCCTTCCTCACTGGCAGAGCACGAGAGACTGGTAAGTCCTTGATCAGGTAAGTGATACTGAGCAACAACTAAAACATGCGTGTGTTATCAGTATTGATCTCAGAATGAAGCCAAAACGCAGCACTGGACCAGCTACTACGGAGAAAAAAAGATAACTATTACAGCTGATTCTTCAAAGAAAATCTGCAGCAAAATCAGATAGTTTGGAAGGTGAATAGCAATCTTCATGAGAACAGCTAATAAATACTGTACTTTCCCAGGGAGGGTGTCCTTTTTATTTAAACAAGTGCTATTTTTATTTAATAAATACAATGGGGCAGTTCTTGCACATCATGTGAAGGGTGTGCAATCAGGCCACTTCAGATCTCTTAGTCCTGTGGATCCTCATTAGCCTGGAGCTGAGCAGTCACTGGTAGTGCAGTGATAGTCCTGGCACTACCTTCCATGCTAAAAAATTGTTCAAGTGTTAGAATTGTAGTCTTTGATACTCATATTGATGACTTATTTTGTTTGATTGATATTCTCCTTCTCAAGACTGGATTCCATATTCTCTTTTGGTGCAACAGGAATGATTTCAAAAGTAGACCAGGGCTGAAGCTGATAGAAATATACAGAGGTTTCTCCTCTGGTTTCTTACTGTAAGAAAGGAAGAGGAGAAACCTATTTGACCTGTCTCATGATCTATCCTAGTCATATTCCATCCACTTTTCCATACTGTTTACCATGTTTACTGCTTCCATGCTCGTTTACCTCAGCCTGTCTCTGGATAATGAAAGTATTATTTGCTCTCATACTCTTTCCTACTCAGTAAATCATTCGTGTCCTTGCTCAGATCTCTAGCTACTGCTCTTCCTTCCTTCTCTTTCACATTCAATATCAGAAAGCACACTAACTCCTGATTCATCCATTGCAAGGTCCTTCAGCTGACTCATTCTAAATTTTGTCAGCTTTTATTCACCAAAATGCAGCTGCAAATACCACTTCCCTACCTTGCCCCTTTGATAATGTCACATTTTTGTGTTACGTTTATCTTTGTTCTACCTCCCTCTTTTATTAAAAAACATGTATTGCTTGTCTTTATCAGCGGGCACTTTGTTACCTATCTCTATCCTACCAATTCTTTTTTGAGTACTTTAAAATGCTTATGTCAATCTTCCTTATCTTCTTGCCAACACCTCAAACAAGCATGTTAATGTTTTCTGCCATGCTATGACCCCAACTTGGAATAAATTTGTCATGAACAACAAAGATCTTATATATCAGATTTCCCTTTTCCAAAATGCATCTGAAGTTCTGACAGCAATTTTCCCAGTGTGCAAACTTATGTTGCCTATTAAAATATTGCTATTATGTTCTCATGTTCTCCTCCAAACCATTAATTCTTCTTTATGTTTTGATGGTAAATGTTAGAGAAAGTGTTTGTCTCTGTGATTTGTGTTTTTACCAAGTCAACACTATGAGATAACAGTCTAGACCATCTAGCTGCTATGAGAAATATATGTGCTTAGTTGAACTGTGGTTAAAATGTATGTCTGTTTTGACTTCATGTGATGGTGTGAGAATTTTCATTTGCCTACACTGGACACGTCTGAGCTATTTCTTCAAGTAATTTCCAATATTTGCTTGCTAATACTTCCTGGCTTTTCAATTGCCAAGTATCATCTAAGCAAAATGTCCTCCCAGTTCCATTATTTATTCTAGGATGTTGTTGACTGGTAAAGTCCTTTTTCCCTAAACATGCATAAACCAGATTCTTTCATGATGGAATTTAGCTGCAGTATAAAAAGGCATAGCTACTTCATGCTGTAACATATTATATGTTAGAGGGGAAAAATGGAAGTTGTGGCATTTGCTTTAAATTCAGATTATTACATAAAAACCAGAACAATTAATCACAGATGGCTTACATGGGCAAACAGCCCCCATTGTCATATATACTTTATATTTGCAGAGCCAAAGTGTCACTTGCAAACGATTTAAACAGTAAGTCCCATATGCTGAATTCATGAAGTCATTCCTTAATGGAAGTTAAATGAAAAACCTCATTAATACCCAGTGAGGCTGAAGTGCATATGAAAGACTCCCACTGGTTGATTTACTGTGGCACCTTCCATGGGTATGGAAATACATGAGACAGTTATATCAAGTGAATGAACGGAGAGTAGGTAAAAATTAGGGTACTTTGCTATCTAGGGGAATTTTATACTGTGTGTGCTAGGAACTGTTGGGGATGTTACATGCAGGACAGTTGGGTGGAAGTGGTGCTGGGAATTGAGTCTAATACCTTAAAGACACACAGTATTGGGTTGGAAATCGCAGTCATAGGATCTGGATCACATTATTTTGTTATTTGGTACACATAATCATAATTTACATAAATCCTTGTTGTGCTTTATACTTTGAAGCACAATAGAACAGAATCAGCTATTGTAGTGATCTTAAGTATAACAATGCATTTTAGGTTGAGACTTTCCTAGTGCCGCATGTGGTGACCATGTAGTAAACACAGTATTTCTTATTAATAAGTCATCTGAAGTTATTCAGCCTTTGTGCTCACTTGAGTTTAATTGCATACATCTAAAAACTTATTTAAATGTGATCCTCAGAGACATAGCCTAGTGATGCTTACCAACAGTAGGTGAGCTGTCTGTGAAATTTACATGCATTGATCTAAATTACACTCTTTGAGTAAAGCAAGTAGTGCTACTTCTTTTAAAGCAGGTTTTAGCACTGTGCTGGCCTTTTAATTCACTGTTAGGTGTATTCAGAGTAGGCATTCATCTCTAAGATAGGTAGATTGCATTTGACTGGGCCAAAATCCCTAATTTGCCTAAGTCAGTGTGGCAACTCCTTGACTTCTACAAGGTTTTGTTGCTTTATATTGGCTCCTTATTTGGCTTGCTGACTTCAGGGTAGCCACCTGTGTTTATGATTGACCTGAATTTAGACCCACTAGAAGGAGTAAAGGAGTGTTACTTGCTCAGTGTGTTCCTTTACATACATGCTTTGTTTTCCTTCTATGTTTACTACACTGGAAATTTCATTTCAAGCAAGTGGCCAACAGGTATCCAGCCAGTTCTCTACATGTGAAATGTCACAAGGTGCTAGAAAACATCAGAAAGGCTGCTACAGTGCCAGCCCTCCCCCCAGCACTCAGTAGGATAAAATGTAAAGCTCCACTGAGGAGGTAAAAAATAAGAGCTGAGCCTGACAGTAATAAGAATGAGAGCTAGTCCAGACATGAACAAATGTTGACACATCTAGTGTGAAGAAAATATACTCTTACAAAAGAAATGTCATATATGGTTTCAGAAAGCAAACAAGCAAACAAAACTAACAGCACAGGATATGAATTTGTTATTGCATTCACAGCATTACTGTATGGCTTCCTAAACTAATTTGTTGTTACTTGATGAAGAGAGAGGGGAAAAAAACCTCCTATCTCCAGCATGTCACCTTTCATTAAAATTGTGTTTGTCTGAGATTTTGTTATTTGCAGTTGCTCATCTGTTAAATTAGAAGTTTTAATTCTTCACAGTTTGTCACCTTTTTAATTCTGGTCTGTTGACACATACTTCTCTGCAATGCAGAAAGGGTTGAAAATGAAATTTAAAAGAAAATTAGCTGAGAAGAGGATAACAAAGTGAAGCATCGGTTCTTTTCTTTTTCTCACTAAATATATAATGAGCCTGAGAGTCTCAGGTAGATGGATACTAGTGGACGTCATGACTATGACATTATATGTGGTTTTGGGTAACGAATCTTTTCTGCTGTAGGAAAACACAGTGTCTTTTTTTTTGGAAGTGGAGAATATCACAGGTTTCGCTTAATTACATTGAGGAATAGGTCATTCTTTTAAATTTCCATTTATCTAAATGAATGGAATAAATCTGAACTGCACATGGACAGATTGCATCAGTCCCATTTGCCTTTTGGGGGTACAGTATGGCCCTGAGTACAGGTCAAAAGGAATTATGTCTCAGCTGCTGTTCGGCCTGTTGAGCTTTTCCTGGAGCGACTGGCAGCTATACCTGTGTCATTCAAGACTAGTAAGGGAGTGTGAACTTTCACACTACCAAATCCCAAACTGAAACAAGTATCAGTGGCAAGTGTATAGCACTCATCTTAGGGCCTCCAGCTTCCTTACAGGACTTTGGGCATAAGTGGTGCTAAAATAAGATTACAGCCAACCTTCCCAAAACAGGGGCATAGATCAGCTCTTGGCTGCCATTTTGAGGTTTTTTTTTACTTCAGCTCCAAAAGTAGCCAATATGAATGTATCTGAAAGATAAAAAGTCTTCCATTCAGTTCTAAATCCTTTTTAGACAATGAAAAGGTACCTCATCTATTCAGATGTGTAGTGTT
This sequence comes from Psilopsiagon aurifrons, assembly GCA_025447955.1. Classification (NCBI taxonomy): domain Eukaryota; kingdom Metazoa; phylum Chordata; class Aves; order Psittaciformes; family Psittacidae; genus Psilopsiagon; species Psilopsiagon aurifrons. The sequence goes on from JAOEHY010046365.1 coordinate 23,679, forward strand.
TAGAAAAGTAGGCCTAATAAACAAGTTTACATAAAGTTAACAGTTTTCCAGTAGAATTATTGATGCAATACAGAAAAGTAAAAATACTATGTATATGCTGAAAATCACACCAGACCAAAAGGAACCCTCACCACCTTTACCTTTGGCACGGGCCATCTAGGTGCTTTGTACCATCTCATATTCTCCAAACTTTAATGACCTTGTAGGCAAAATTCAACAGAACATTAATTTCTGATAAGAAAGACTCATTTTTGACAGTCAGTCTAAAACTGATTCTTTGCATCTTTCCATTAAGGCTGGGGAAAGAAAATCATCTCAATCAGAAATGGGTTTCAGCTAGCTAGATAACCATATAAAGAGATGTGTGAAGTAATGACTGAAAATGTAACTTCTGGGCATAATCTAAAGACTGGTCTTACTGTAGACGTAGCACTGAGTGTACAGGCCAAGAGTGTGGCACTACTCCTAATTACATGAAATATGTAGAGGGAAAGGTGGAAGAAACAGGGATACCTCATCCTAGACCACGTCACCCAAGGCTCTGTCCAACCTGGCCTTGAACACTACCAGGGATGGAGCATTCGGTATAGCAAGGAAATGGAACTGTAAGCTTCAGTGCTCTATAGCTCTCTATATTCCTATAGCAACTTGTCCTTTATCTATGGGCTAGCTATACCGGATGGAACATTCTCACAATAGCTACGTTCTTCCAAAGACGAGAATAATGAGATGAAAAAAGAGAAATAAAGGGCGTGCTTAAAATCAGGAAATATATCAATTTAAAGAGGTAATGGTTTTCTACACCTTTTCTAGTTTGATCTGTTTAAATTTCCTTTGGGGATCTTACACCAATTCAACTAAACTGACCAACTCACACCTTTAGATGCCATGTAACTCTGAGTAGTGCAGGTCCAGTCGGTTCTTTGTATTTTTGGCCAGGATTCTCACTTTTTCAACAAGAATTTTCCTTTAAGGAGAAACTAAGATATTCTGCAATGAATTTAACAAAAATCTGTGTAGGATAGAGCATCAAGGATTAGATTGTTTTGTTTTTTTTTAACATTCATAACCATGTTTTGTTCCTTAGATTTGGCTAGTTTTTAAATGGCCTTAGATTGAGCGTTAGGAGTGGGTGTAGAAAAGCTATTTCCCTACCCACAACTAATATGGAATTTAATAATGTTAATATATTAATACAATCATTTCTATGATGAAATTTATTACAAACCTACTTCTGACTTAATAATTGCTATACCTTTTTCTGTCATATTGAAGGATCAGATTACATGCTTCTGACAAATGCAGAATGGGTCATGCTGCATTACCAATTACTTAGTTACAGCTGTACTCAAATGTCCATGAGGTTTTCAAAATGTATAAAATATGTAACAGTGGGTATTCAGATGTTTTCTACTCCCAGTAAAAAAAAAGGAAACCAAACTATCAAATAGGAAAAAGATACATATATAGTAGTGGGAAAAAGAGTAATCAGCTGTCCACAGATTTTAAGTTAGAAAACATGGAAAAAATATAAACCTTGAGCTGGATGTATTTTTCTAGATTGACTCCAAATCATTACTTTTTGCTACACTTTAAAAGTTGATACTCAGTATGCTGAAAGAAGTAGTGTAGTGAATAAAATTCTTAAATGAAATAAGAAGGACATTATTAGTTTTGGTACGATTTGCTATACAAAGAAGATTCACAATGTTCATTCAGTATTTTATAATCAAGGGAAAGTGATAGTTGCATTTTCCATACAGTAGCCCAAAAACCCTTCTTTACTCTTAGTAAACTAGTAGAATTGCAATATAAGCTTTGATGATGAATCATAGAATCATAGAATAGTTAGGGCTGGAAAGGACCTTAAGATCTTCCAGTTCCAACCCCCCTGCCATGGGCAGGGACACCTCTCACTAAACCATATCAGCCACGGCTCTGTCCAACCTGGCCTTGAACACCGCCAGCGATGGAACATTTGCAACTTCCCTGGGCAAACCATTCCTGTGCCTCACCACCCTTACATTAAAGAAATTCTTCCTCATATCCAATCTAAACTTCCCCTGTTTAAGTTTGAATCCATTGCCCCTTGTCCTATCCCTTGGTGTTTAAATAAAATCAGAGTTTCATTGTGTGGAGTTTCTTAGCTGGGTATAATATTTAATGTACTTTATATAAAGAAGTCATTCAGTAAGTCCTCCTTCTCTATATTCTTTGTCACAAGGGCACCCGCCTTATCCAGCAGTGGGCCCACATTTTCCATAGTCTTCCTTTTGTTATTGATATTCTTGAAGAAGTCTTTCTTTTTCTTCTTGATATTCCTTGCCAGATTTAATTCCAAAATGGTCTTTGTTGCATTCTTGCATACTGTTTCTATATTCCTCCCAAGTGGCCTGTTACTTTTTCTACATTCTGTAAACTTCCTTCTGGTGTTTGAGTTGTGCCAGATCCATGCAAGTATCCTTCCTGCTTTGTTTGATTTCTTACTAATAGGGGTGCATTGATCTTAAACTTGGAGGAAATGATGCTTGAATATCAACCAGCTCTCTTGGACCCCCCTTGCGTTCTAGAGCCATAACCCATGGGATTCCTCCACATAGGTCCTTGAAGATTTCAAAGTTAGTTCTAATTGTTCAGTCTGATAGACTCTTATGCAGATTCCTTCTCATTCTTTCTTTTTGGGAAGAAAATACTCAACCCTGTCCCAAAACATTATCTAATAAAAGTTTAAAGTCAACCAAATTAGAGGTAATTCAAAATGTGAGAAGGAAGTAATTAGAGAAACTTAAACTTTTATAAACATTACTTGCTACAGAATCTCCTGTTCTTTATGGTGAGGAATAAGGTTTACTGGGTTCCCAGTTGCTACTGCTTAATATTTGCTTTTCCCTCTGAATTGGCGACATGGGTCTTTTTCAGGACAGTTTTCTGAGCTAAGTGGTCCAGCAATGAGACTTGCCGTGGCTGTGGTTATCTGCTCATTTGTCAGCTGTACCTGGATGTTTTGTTGGAGTGCATGCCTAATGTTCTTCTTCTTATGTTTCAGTCAACCAATGTGTATGTAGTAACAGCACTCTGTACTACAGATGGTCACATGCATTCTAAAACTTAGTACATATTATGGATAAATCTATCATCTGGATTTCATCATGCAAGTCAGTCAAAAGGAAAGGATGAGTAATTTTGGTGGATGTTAAATCCCTGCTATTACTTATGTATAAGTCACTTTTTTTAATTTTCTGAAAAGGTAGAAAACTGCAAAGAGTAACAGAATTTCATACACATTATAGGACAAGGAGTAATGGGTTCAAACTTAAACAGGGGAAGTTTAGATTGGATATGAGGAAGAAATTCTTTAATGTAAGGGGCGTGAGTCACTGGAATGGGTTGCCCAGGGAAGTGGTGAATGCTCCATCGCTGGTAGTGTTCAAGGCCAGGTTGGACATAGCCTTGGGTGATATGGTTTAGTGAGAGGTGTCCTTGCCCGTGGCAGGGGGGTTGGAACTGAATGATCTTAAGGTCCTTTCCAACCCTAACTGTTCTATGATTCTACGATTCTGTAATTGTCAAATCTTTGTAAGACTTTTTAGCATGAAAAGAAAATCAAAGGACATTTGAATTGATTTTAGAGATATACATATATAGGGACTTGTCCTGTTTATTAATAAAAGAAGTTTGGCATGGAAGTTCAGTCTGTGTTTTGTTGATTGTTTTGACTATCAAGCTGCATTTGGGGAAGCACAGATAGACTCACATCTGTTGATACATCATAAGTATCTTCCTGAATGGCATTTATTGCTTTTATATGAGACCATCAGTTTAACTGAAATTATGTCAGTAGTTGCTGCAACAAATAAAATTATACCACAAGGATATGGAGCTAACATCACTTTTTCCTAATCTGATATCTTAATGAAGACTGCTAATATAAGGGTAGCATTTGTGTACTGGTTTGTACAATCAAACCACCCTAATTGTGACAGGAATTACATATCTTGGCTTTCACAGGAGAGGTTTTCTTCTGGACTTACACCCATTTTCCAGTTAATTATCTGAATCAGAGATTACAAGAACAAGGAAATCTTTAAAAACTATGACTAACCACGATTAGATTTCAGCTGCGTTCCTCTAAGTTTACCATCAGATTGTATTGCCCTGTGGGAACAATTTAAAAAGCTGTAAACACAAAGAAAACAGGACAGAGTGTTGGCTGCAGTCAAGCAGGGTATTCATTAGGGATTGCCTCAAGTCCCACAGAATATCCTGTCTTTTCAGAATACCTTTTTGGGCAGCAGGGTGAGTTTTTAGTATCAAACATATGAAAGAGGACTGAAGAAAATACAGTAGGAATCCGTGCTCTCTCTTCTGATTTTGCCTGGTCACCCAGTCCCTTTGGACCATCACAGAGAAAGGAAGTAGGTCAAGGGAACCACAGGGTGGTGCTGATAATTCATGCCTGATACTTGCAGCATTTGATTCTTTTGGAGGCTGTCTTCTCTCAGCATTGGCTAAATCAGAGCTGTTTTGTTAATCATAACATCACTAATTTCCTTTCATGCTGATAGCTGCATGGTGGTTTTGCTGCTGTCACTCCACAGTAATGAAATGTCATTGCAGGTGGTACAAAATGTGGCAAAGTTAAACAGTTGGGAGCAAATGGTCTTCTCAGTTACAGCAGTTTGATGGCATGGATTAATTTGAGTGGAGATGCCTCCATTTTCTCAGGAAGATTCCCTTTTGCTCGTATTCAAAGGGTGTTGCGTAGTCTGTTAATTCTCACCAGCTTGGTCTTTCTGTGGTGGCTATGATAGAATTTGTTCCATGCTCGGCTTATCATTTCCTGCTAACATGCTCTTTTCTAGTCACTGAAACCCTCTTCAAAGGAGATGAAAGCCACCCAGTCTGATGAGGCAGCCTGGGCCAGCTGTACTCTGGGAGCGGGTGAGAGAACATGCTTTGCACCCCTACCTCTTTCCTACCTTATGGAAGTGAAAGGAGCACAGGAAGAGCTATACACTGAGTCACAGCTACATCCCAGATTATCCTTTTTGTGCTAGAGCCCATATATGCACTGAGTCCAACAGCTCCTTTCAGCACTTGGAGGGTAATTTCAGCTAACAGATGAATTCAAGGCAACCACAATCTGCTTGTAGAAAACTGGATCCCAGAAAGAAAATATAAAGAAAAGAGGAAAAAAAAAAAAAGGAAGAAAAAATAAAAAAAAAGAAGGGAGAAAATGGAAAAATAAATAAATAAAGCGTGTGTTGAAAAACAACAATTATTATCCTAATAGTAATTGTCTCATCTCAAGTTATTTCCCAAGGTATTTAATTTCTGAAGTAGTCATTCATACGGCAAGCAATGTCTTAGGGGAGAAATTCTCTTCACTACTTTTATCAAAGTCACCACAGCCCAGAGTTATTTCAATTGAATTTCAAGTGCTTGTTCATCATGGCAGCTGTGGGAATAATACACCAGGGGACTCCATTTCCTCAACACTATGCTCAGTAGCTTCTGATCAGAGAGAATGTGCTTCTAATGGTGCTGCAGAAGCCTCCTGGGCTGTTTTATGGAGCCATTGCACTCAATCTGAGCTCAGAAATATATTGCTCTCTTGCAAAGCAAATAAAACCAGGAAAAGCTTATAGTGAAACAATATATCTTTTTTTCCAATTTTCTATGCAGATCAATACCAACAGTCCAAGTTGACTGAATGTTGTAATTCTTTGCCCAGTTCAGATCAAAACTGTAAAAACTAATGCACTGAGTCATCCAATCTTGCTTTAAATGTCAAACTTTCTTCTCTCGTAATGCATTAATTAATTGCACAGTCTGGTTGGTAGATAGGAACCATCATTTACATTCCCATTTGCAAAATGTGTGAAAGCTTGTTAGATAAATTCATATCTGATAACTTCATTGGATTTTCATTTTGGTGGTTCACTTTCTATATGCTTATGTCATAGTTTATAATGGCCTTTGGAAATGCATCCTGCACAATAGCTGGGGTCTATATTATTGTAGAAGCATTACTGCATGTTCCACACAAGCTAGTAAGTATGTCCTTAAAATACTGGTGAAAAGAAAACCAAAAAATAGCCATAGGCATGCTTGAGATGTGTCCTGCTTCCTCCAAAATGGTTCCATTAAAAATCTTAGTTAAAAGCCCATATTAGAAGCTTTCAGGAACAAATGTGCCTTATGTGGCCCCCTGAAGCCTGATGAAGCACCCACTAGAGTGATTTGTGATCAGGGATGCTCAAGCACCACAGTGTAAGTTAATTGCCATCATGGCTAAGTCTCTTCCTCTTGCTTTTTTCATGGTGAACATTTTATGGGCAATGAACCACAGGAAATAACTACTGCTGATTATAATGAAAATGCTGAAAACTTAAATTATGGCATCAGGCAGGAACAGTGCTGATGTAATTACTATGTTAATGATCAAATAATATTTAAGTACTCCTGTGTGATTCTGTAGTATTTTTTAGTACATGTCTCTAATGTCCTGCAGAAGGTTTAAGAGCTGTCACCATCCTCCTGATGGGTTCCCATGCAGAGAGTTTGATAGTTGCCGCTAGGCCCAGTTAGGTCTCACAGTGGGGACCAGGACTCTTGTTGCTACTCTGCTCTTCTTCTTACACATTTTGTTGAGGAGTTGCCCATAATCACCTCTAAGAACCCCTTTGATCCTGCTGTAGGGGTCTAAAGATGCACCAGCGCTGTGATTAGGTTAGGATTTTTATAGGAGACTGAAAGTCTCTTCCTATTCCCTTCTCAGCCCTTTTATACTGAAGGCAGAACTAGGAGACAAAAGGCAAGGAATCAGCAAGACCCCTTTTGCAAAGGAAACATGGCATTCACAGACTTGTGAACTCTTTCTATGCTATATGCTATTCTTGACACATTGCTTGGAAACTAGCAGCTGATAATTTTTAATGTAGAATATTAATGTGTCTGGATACTTTTGGGGAGAAGAAAATAGAATGCAACTGTGATTCAAGTCTGACAGCTGATTCCCCACCGCACCTTCCATAGAGCTGCCTTAATAGCAATTGCCCTTCACCTAGCTGACAACTTTGAGCTGTAGGCGAATAATTATTTACTGGGAAAGCAAGTGTTTTAATGTTATTTCTAAAAACTAACTTTTTTATTCCAAGCCATTTCTGAAGGCAAGAGGCTGCAGATGTTGTGTTTCTTGGTCCTGGGTTTTTTTCTGCTTTTCAGTTTTTATTTAAAGTCCTCTCCAGGCCTAGTGATACAGTAATAGGATTGCGAATCCCAAGAGTGAATCTACAATTAGATCACAAGTTAAAGAAATCTGCCTTTAAATCAATGCTGTAAAGTCCTAGACCTGATTTTATTTTTACTTTGTTTTATTTTTTATTGCTGATGACCTGTGATAGATCCAGAACTTCGGTGCTAAAGTCACCGAAGCTGCTGAACCACACTGATGGTGAGTAAGAACCTCCTGCACTAGTCACACCTTCTGATACCACTGGACACTACCAGTGCTTTTGCATTAGATCACCAGCACAGAAAATGGCCTGTATGCTATTATTTGCCTAGAAAAAGTAACCCTGAAATTTCCACTTGTGATATTTAATCCTTTGTGTGTTTCTTTGTATTGTGACTATTCTACCAGGAGAAACTGTGAGTCAGAAATCTCATGTATGGAGCTGAGAGTGGTGCTTGTCACTTGCAGGCTTGCTGCAGAGGTGGTGGTCCAGGCCAGCTCTTCCTGGCTTCTATATCAATGTTCCCCACACAAGTCGTGCTTCTCAAGGCTTGTGAAGCCATCCACATCTTGGCTTGCTGTGACTGTCTCTACAAGGACTGAAAGTAAAGTATGAGCATTGTGACATATTATTGCTTTTCTCTTCAAAAGGAGTAACCCACAGCCCTACCAATGAACCTGATATTTGGCAGAGCCTGATACCCTGACTCCGGTGGAGCAATAGGAACACAGGACAAAATAGCAATCGTACTCCAGCAGGAAAAAACAGATGGACGCAAAAAAGGGAGCATGGAGCAAAGTGAAACAAGGAAACTGTTTGTGAAAGAGGCAGCAATCTCAGAGCTTTCTTTAGTTGTTTCTTACACAAAGCTGACAGCATGACAGGAGCTCTTAAGGAGCAAGCCAAAAGTCTGTCCCTCAGTGGAGCAGTCTAGGGAGGTTTATGGCTAATTAACATTAACTGGGAGTACTTTTTGTGAGCTGCCCTGCTCTTCCTTGTCTGCAACAATTCTGTCCCTGTGTGGTACAACCACAGCATACTGACCTTGGAGGAACCCAGGTACACAACTTGAGCTCTGAACAAGGATGACTGAGACCTCCTGCCCATAAAAAATAAGAAACAGAAGGCAGAGAAGAAAAGGTGACAGGATTATATGAGTCAGAAAGATCTATAAGATTAACACCAATGTCAAAAAGAAAGAATAATAATAATATGTAGGCTTGAAGATTAAGAGTGAAGAGAGGTTAACTGAGCAGTTTAGGGGCTTAGCGAGAAGAGAATCTAACAGGTTTTCTTAATGCTTTGTGTCTGTAAAAGACTCTAAAACCTGTACTTCAGCAGTTCAGCAAGGATAGCTGTTATGTGCCTAAGCTATAGGGCAGAGAATAAAAAAACATCCAGAATCTTGCCAGTCATTTGGCATGCCACATTACCCACCAAAGATGCCTTCTCTCTTGAGTGATATGCACTGCTTATCTGTCCTCTGAAGACCATTGGAAGCACATGATGGAGGAACAAGTATCCCCAAAACCCACCAGACTAAACCAATAAACTTGTGATATTTTCTTACAGGCAAGTAGAAGTAGTTTGAGGACAAATATTTGAAGATGCTAAATGGTGAGCTGAATTAGTTTTGCTGAAGATAGTGATAAGTATCTTTATTTCTCTAATAACAGACAACTACATGGCCAACTGTTTGGCCAATACTACTTTTAGCATGAATAGGTGCTTTTCCGTCGTGGTTTAAGCCCAGCTGTAACTCACGTAGTTCACTTGCTCACTCCCCCCTCTTTATTCTCCCCCACTCCAGGAGGGATGGGAATGAGAATCAAAGAAAAGTAACTCCCATGGGCTGAGATAAGGACAGTCCAGGAACTAAGGTATAACACAAACCACTGCTGCTACCACCAATAGGAAGAACAAGGGAAGAGAATACAACCGCTCACTACCCTCCGACCGATACCCAGCCCAACTGAGCAGTGATCTAACTCTTCCAGGTGACTACCCCCAGTTTATATAGTGGGCATGATGTCCTGTGGTATGGAATACCTCTTTGGTCAGTTTGGGTCAGGTGTCCTGTCTCTGCTTCCTTCCGGCTTCCCCTCCTCCCTGGCAGAGCATGAGACTCAGAAAGTCCTTGGTCAAAGTAAACATTACTGAGCGGCAACTGAAAACATCGGTGTTATCAGCACTGTTCCCAGGCTGAAAGTCAAAAACACAGTACTGCACCAGCTACTAAGAAGGAGAAAAATGACTGCTACTGCTGAACCCAGGACATTTTCCCATAAATGCCAATTCAGCAATAGGATTCTTAATTGCCTGTTTGTAAATGTATGTCACTAATTTGAATTCTAACCAGTAATCTCAGCCTGAGCATAGACACGTGCATTTTGCATACACAGAAATTCTTGAATCTTCTTGCTCTTGTTTTACAGGAAATAGTTCAAACCTTTTACGTTAAGAAGATTTTGTAAGGAATTGTTCATTGTTGAAAGGAAACCTAGTATAAGTGCTAATCTGAAAACAGAATTTTGCATTTTAGCAAGACTACAGGAGGTACATAAGCATGTTTCAAATGATATTTTAATAATGGATGCTTAAATACTTTTAAAGCAACACTGTAATTAGATGTGTCTCTTTGAACCTTTCAGTTAAATAATTGCATACTAATGTAAAGAAAAACAGCTTTTCACTAAACAGCTTTTGCATTCAGCTGAGATTAATACACTTAATAAGCTGTTGTTATTAAAATAAACATTCAATAATGAGTCATTTTAGCTATATTATATTCTTAAGGCCAAGTGCTGCAGCTTGCGCTGCAAGTGGGCAAAGTTCCTATTGACTGAATGGGAGCTTAGACTGTATATGAATTGTAGGACTTGTCTAAAAACTAGCTTGGAAAACTAATGAGGAAAAAATCCAATGTTCTGAAACTAACTGAATTTGAAAAGAGATATTTTGTTTCTTACCTGCTGCTTTTGCCTTAAGCCATATACTTGCATTGCGTCTGCATGTATTTCTTGCAAAATTCATCATCTTCATGACAACTAAAAAGGGGGTGCCTAGTTCTAACTTAATGATAACCCTTATATGGTATTTAGCTGCTAATTTAACATTAAGTTTTGGTTTAACCCTAACCAGCAACTGAGTACCATGCAGCCACATGCTCAGTCTGAAACCAGGACAAATAAATAGTTTAATCTTCATAACAAGATACCTTTGAAAATCTTTTTTTCTGCATATGTTGTGAATCCTTCAATATGTTCAAGGCCAGGTTGGACAGTCTTAAGTGACATGCTTTAGTGTGTGGTGTCCCTGCCCATGGCAGGGGTGTTGCAACTCGATGATCTTAAGGTCCTTTCTAACCCTAACTATTCTGTGATTCTATGATTCTATGATCTAGCTCTTGAGTGAGAGCACCATTCTGGTCTTAAAAAGGATTTAAACATCACTTTTGAATTAAAAAATGTTAAAAATATTAAAACACTGTGAAATTCTGAACTCAGCTGACTTAAAAAAGAGACACTCTGTCTTGGAGGACACGGGGTCCATTTCTAAAGTACATATATTTCTTCATTTTAAAGAAGTAAAATTAGCATCTTGCATTTTTTAGTGAGCAAATATCTTTACAACTGATGGTGATCAGTTGAAATAACTTAATGAAGTTAAACAGTCTTATGGATAAACATTTTCATTCAAAATGCAAAGTTGTTCTGTAGAAACCAGCAAATATCATTCCATATTGTTGAAAACACATTGTCTTTTAGTTATGACAAACTTTAATTACAGAGAGGTGTCCAAACCAGCTGCAAACACTTCCAAGGAAGTTTATCTACAGCATTTTAACATAGCTGAGAAAGTTACAATGACTGGACGAATACACAGCAGTAGTTGCGTGACATTCCAGTTAATGAAGTTCTGTTCCAAAGGGCTTCACTGGCCAGATGTGATATTTTTTTGTTTAGTGGTTTGTGTTGCATCTTTCTTCCATGAAGTCTATCTGTTACATTCTCCGAAACATTATTATTCAATCAATATCAGATATAGGACTTTCACTTCTTGCTCGTGTATAATTTTTAAGCCATTAAGATGATGTTCAGACATCCTCTATATCACTTGTTAGCAAGCATTAAATTTTCAGCTTTGAAGCACAAATATTGTACTTTCTGCTGAAGTTGAAGTGACAAGAATATGCATAGATTTATTATTCTTGTGAGACTTGCAGCTAATAATTTGAATTTGAAAAAAGTACTCAGTGTCTTTTAAAGTTTAATACTTGTAGTTAACAATTTGGTATAGCAATAGTCCTTGAAATGTTCAAATGCTTTGGTGACTTGGTCCCTGCATTACCACTTTAAAAAAGGAATTACTCTACTTTTCTTCTTCAAATAGTGTTCAGGAGTTCAGGCTGCACAATGCACAAATGTCTCAGTGTGGATCCCAAGTGAATTTTGTGCTTGTTATTTAAATTAGTGTTTTTGAGCTTGTTATGTAGAGTGGCGTTTGAGCTCTCTCAGCCTAGAGCTCTACAAGGTGAATGACTTGCACAAGGACTCCATGGCATTCTTTTCAATTTTCCTTCAATCTCCCTCAAGCCTTAAAAAAATCAGTTTTACTATAACAAGAGTTTAGCCTTTAACACGCAAAGCTCACAAGCCCTTAGTCTTCAGAAGGCCAGTTTAACAGGAACAAGAAGGAAACCCTCAACAGAAACTTGTGGTAGCCTTCAAGTGCACTGCAAATTTAGTGCAAATTCTTGATTGTCCGCAGGTCTGACATTGGAAGTTTGCATTAAATGAAGGAAAGTTTAGACTGTTTAGTGTCAATAGCTATATTTATATATGAGATCCAGTCACGTCCTGATGGCCTACATTCTAGGAATGCCTAATGAGAATGATTTGACTTTCTAATAATGAAAAGACTTGGAGGTCCCTTTCAAGATATGAAAGATACTAACCACATTGAGCAGATGCACAAAGGAGTGTTTTAAGACCTCCTGTGTGATTTTTATTAGGTTAATTTAGCAAGGTTTTTGGAAATATCAGGCCTCTGGTCTCTAGTACAATAGTTAATAATAGTTTTCATAGTATGCAACATTAATGGATCTCAGTGCACTTCTTGAAGATAGCAGTTTGCATGCCCTCTGTTACATAGTGAAGGGGAAACTGAGGCCCCACAGACACAGCCTTCCCAAGGTTATACAGCATGTAAGGTCTGTTATATTCTTGTCCAGTGATTTCCCTGTCAGTCACCCTCTCTTAGTCAAGTTCACTGCTTATTCTAGTCATTACTGCTTCTTTGGTGAGGACATTGTGCTGGCCTTCCTTAAAAAAGGTGCTCTGACGTGTGCTCTTGTACACTAGATACAGGCTTAAAAGCAACAGCTAGTTCTAAAGTAGTAGGACTAGATGAAGGTGGTAGTTCTCTCTAGTCTTATGCTTAAAACTCACAAGCTAGTTTTTTTAATGAGTTTATTAATATTAGGCACTATAATTCAGAAATAATCTAAAAACCCTAAGACACTGTAATTTAACTTTTCAAATCTGAATATACATCTACCTTTAGGAAACAGCTGCAAGATTTGACTTAGCACAGCAGAGGGAATAATAGCTAGCTGGTTATATAGTTAAAGAGAAAACTGGGTGCAGTTGACTGACTCTATCATATAAGGTTTAAAAAAGTTTGAAAGAATGAATAATTGAAATCAAATAAATATATCTAATAAAGTACAATGTTGTTTCACCAAGGACAGTGGTGCTGCCTTTCTTTGGTGAGAAGAATTGCTCTGCGAGTTTAGGGAAAATGGTGGACCTAATTTCTACTAATGCAACTGATAAGTATCTCATGAGATTGGGTGGGTTAAGCTGAAGAATATGATGAGGGTAGTAAGAAAGGCAAGCTTCTCACTAAGAGGAAGCTAATGATAAGTCATAAAATGAGGGGATAATTAGGTTGCAGAAAAGTTATTAGTGGAGGGGTTGACCTTGCATTAGATATCAGTCAATATTTTCATTAATTGTGTGACAGAAAATGAGAACAAGCTACTGAAATTGCTAATGATGTGAAGCTGGAAATTTTCATCAACACAGGAAATAAACATCAGGAGGATAAGGAATGCACTTAAAGGGTCTTCTATTATAAGACTCTTTTTCTTCCATCCCAGAGTAGGTGGTCTTATTCAGGATTGCTCAGTTTGGTGTTGCATTTGAGATTCCTTGCAACAAGGTTCCAGAATCATAAATACCTAAAAGGTCTTTGGCTCTAGTATTTTGAAGCATTAGCTCATTTTAAAAGGTCATGATTGTAATGATCTCTGTGGATTTATAAGTACATGCTACCACTGTAAGAATTAGCACGTGCTTCTTAGGAATCAGGTACAGCGCTACTAACACACTACAGCAGTGAGTGAGGTTGTACAGCTAAAGAGCAGCTTACAGATTGCTTGGTTAAGCAGAAGTATTTTGACAAGTTAGATTTGGTGTATTTACAGGTCTATTACACATTTAAACCAATATTAATCCAGCCCAGCCTGCATTTTTAAAGCAGCATACAAGCCTGCAGCCTTACACAAAGCCTACTCAGTAGCTGTGCAGCTCAATCCTCTTTATACTAACTCTAACCAGCAGACTCTCCTTCAAGAAGGAGGGCAAGCCCCTGCTCTCTTTTTTAGGATACAAGCCTAACTAGGTTCTGGTCCAGCTAATTGCATTCCTGTGAGAAATCTCAAACTGGAAATCTGAAACCTCTTTCAGTTCTCTAATGGCTGCAACAACCGGCAAATAATACAGGCTGTGTAATTATTGCCTTACAAGAATAATCATAATTTATAATTATACTATCAAAATTAAAAAATCGTTGCAGGGTGTGTAATAAACTTGATGTAGATCGACTATCATGCTCTGCTTCATTCACCTGTGCATACTAGGTCTGAATGTGACCCATGCAGAGTCACAGAGACAAATGCCTGGAGAAATATTAGGATAGAATAGCAAACTCAGCTTAAAGAATTATTGTGTGCATGTGTGTTGCTGGAATCTGAGCTTAAGGCCAGAATTCATTAAAATACTGTCAGATTGCTGCAATAAAAGAGCAGAAAAGCACAGCTACTTGAAGTTTCCCACACAAACCAATGCTTTGAAAATTTTCTGCATTATTCCCGGCAAGTTTGAAGTTACGACATCAGCCATGCCTAACATAATATATTGAATGGTCGGTAAGGGAACTCATAAAAGCCTGTTATTGATCAGGTATGCGCCTGGTAATAAGAATCTGCAATAATTTGAGTAGCAATAATAGTTTCTAAGAGAATTGCCACATACATAATGCCAGTGATTTCTAGGATTTTCTGCTTCCTGTGGGAGGATGGACATATTTTACTGGAATTTGCTGCACAATGATTCACATGAAAGTCAGTTCATAGTCTCAAATCAATTCTTATCTGTCTTTTTAGGATTGGGACTACATGTGATTAAACTTAAGGGTAGATACAAGTGTATGCTCCCACTCTAAAAATAAAAATATATTACAAAAGCTCTTTATTTGTCCATAGTTTCATTCTTTCCCCTTCATATTCCCCGTCATATTTTGCTCTTTCTTTTTATGTTTAACACATGTTCAAAACATTACTCAGTTTTTCGAAATTTAAGAGTAGCTTCTGCAAGACAAATGGGTGCGCCTTACTTTACTGAGCTGCTGAGTATAGGTCGATGTTTGTTCTCAAAAATCAATCTGGAATAATCTACCTTAAATTGATAAGGCTGATGTATTTTCACACTGGGATAACAAAACAGGGCTTGGGTTCAACAGCTGCTGATAACCAGGCTGCAAAGAAACTGGGAGAGCAGTATGCACTTGGACAAAAGTCCACAAGTGACGTTACTTAAATTAAATGCAGAGCACAGCTACCACTCATTCCCAAGGAAACCACCATCCCACATTATATGTTCTGTTTCTTTCATAAGAGTTCTTTCTTGAGTAGATTTATATTTCCATGTGATCCTGTAAACCTTCAAATGAGGAAGAAATAAAGTAAAAGTAGGTAAGTTGCAAACTTAACTATTAGGTTTACTATGCTTGCACTGGCAGTGCTGATAAGAAGCCTGTCTCTAAATTGGAACTAGTGTATTAAATTAATGATCCAGCTACTGTACAGCAGTAGCAATGTATTTTAGTTAAGGTGTTTCTGATTGCCTGAATAAGATAGCTTATTTACTTGTAACTACTTCCAGAGAAGTGAAAACATTTTAAATGACTCATATAATGATCTTTCTTAAGAAATGATGCAATATTAACTTCTGAATCTATTCATGGAAAAAAATTAATGCAAGTGTGACAAGAATGGGTACCTTTACCATCAGGATGACAGGGAAAGATTCTAATAAAATAACTAATATTCATAATAATGGTAAGTTTTTCTTCTTTCAGAAATAGTCCTGATATACATAATTTGCAGGGTGTTTCCTATTATGGATGTTCTTGTAGATGATGCATAGACAAAATTCATTAGCTTAGCCTCCCATTGTGACCATATCATGCATCATTCCAAACTGGCCTCCTAACCTTGTTTCATCTGTTCCCCCATGTACTCCATGCACTTGTTTATTTTATTGCACCTATTTGTATGGCATTTCCTCTAGCCAAGTTATATTTTGCCAGGTCGAAATCATGTTGTAACATCCCTGGTGAAACTTGTGTGTAGAACTCTATGTACTCTATGCATCTTTTATATATGTGTGTACATATATTTAAAATTTTAAATGAAAAGTTTCCACTTTAACAGAGAAATTCAAATAGTTATTTCCTAGACAATACTTTGACCCTCAAATGACAGTTCCTTCAGCATCTCACAACTGGAGAACTAAATAAATACGTTAGAATGCTAATTTTTATTCTATTTTGCACAGTGCTTTTGCATAATTGCAGTCTTGTGGGCAGGGCAATGTGCACAGACTTCTGTGTTTCTTTCATGCTCTTTAAGCTTAGGCCATGAAGAAGGAGCTGAAGAAATGACACAGTGAATCCAGAGCAAACCAGAAAAATGTTCTGCAAAGTTGCATTTCCCTGCCTGCAAGGGTTAAAACCTGAAACTTGACTCACTGTGGGGTGAGGCATCTTACAATTGCTTCTGCAGTACAGCTTGGGCGCTTTGAGATATCTATGTATAGGTTAGGATACACTTGGAAGTTATTTTGCTTCTTTGACAAGTACCAGGAGATGGAGCTCCAGACTGTGCAGGATAATTTCTTGTTGTCAGAGCAATGAAACATGTTATTTCTGCATGGTTAAATGCTTCTTCCTTTTCAGCTCATCATTTACAGGATTACTTCAGATCAGCTCTGTACTTATGGGAATTAGATGCTCCTTCTTCGAAGCAACGTGTTAACCCCAAGGAGCAATTGTTTTTTCATCATGGATCTACAGCCTAAACTCACAAAAAGAAAAATAAAAAGTAAATCTGGTAAGGGAGAAATGAGAACAGACATTGATTTAGAGCAGGTTTTTTTTTTTTTTGATAATTCTGGTATTATACATTAAATACATATCTGTCATCTTCACATGGTTTTAATCTCAGTATGTGATAATTTTCAAAAAAGTAAAATTCCTTGGAAAATACCTGTGAAGATGTACCTGTGCTTTCAGGCACATCCATATTAGTTCCCCTAAGAAAAGGAAATCACAGAATTCTTTTATAAAAGGATAGTTGCTAGAAAAGGGAGAAGGAAACAACATTAAAGTTCTCTATGATGTAGTCTTAATATTCCTTCACTGTAGTTTCAAAAAATCATAGAATCATAGAATCAACTAGGTTGGACAAGATCATTAAGGCCAACCATTGCCCCAGGACTGCCAAGACCACCACTATTGCCACATTTTGGGGGATTCTAGTAACTTTAGGTCATATTTTATTACTTCTATAAAAAAATCATCGATTTTTTTGAAGCACTGATTTTACTGTGGAGCTGACTCAAAAATGGCCGATTGTCTGCCCAGACAACTACTCTCGTACGTGACCTAAGAACACCGTGCTAAAAAGTCCCTTAAAAAGTGAACCCAGCATGAAATAGAAATCATTGAGTTCTGGTTTAGCCTCCCATATGAGAAGCCTGATACAGCGATTAATTAACCTTGTTTTTAACTGGTATTTAAGCTTAATGCTTTGATCTCTAATCCAGTTTTTGATACCAGTTGGGGAGATTGTGTCCAATATCCCAGAGCTGTAAGTTTCTCTGTGTATTACTATTAAAATTTTCTCAGTAAAACAGCCACATGTTGAGAATAAAACTTTTTTTAAGATATAAAGAGGCTTAAGAACATAATTCATGCTGGCTTTTACTCTTTGTGTATGTGTGAATATCTTTCTATTAGATTACATTAGTTTAAACTTTTTTTTTTCCTTCTGTGCTATAAAAGAATAGAACATGTAGTAAAAAGGAGACCTTGTATTTATGCTCTTGTGCTTCAAAACTGTGATATTAGTTCTGGCAAATATTTTCTATGAAAGAGCTTTGTGTTAGTCATAAATATTTGATATAGAAAATATGTGAAAGACCAATTTCAGGCTGTTTGGGAATATCTCTTGACATTTTTAGAGTGTAATGTGAAAAGGGTTCATCTCTTTTTCCAGTAGGGTGCTCCAACTCAGTGGGAGTCACTGCACTTACTGTAGTAAGGAAAGATAGTGTACGATTTTTATGATGGGGGATGGGAAAATAACACGTCTTCAGATTGAAACGGTTATCAGTTTTTAGATCAATCACCCTTATGCAAGTTCTTCCATTGGTTGCAAGAAATTAAGGTATTTACAGCCAATATATATCACTCTGAATGGATGTATAGGAGGAAGGAAAAATAAGAATCTACTCAACATACAGAGTATAGCACTTTTCATTAAAAGTCTAAAATAGCATAGCTATTAAGTAATTTACCTCAGACTGTCTCACCAAAGATTGTACTATAAAGTCCTGCTGTAAGCTTAGTATTTATTTTTCATATTTTTTAAACTAGGCTTGCCAGTGTCCAATCAAAATTGCATTTTCCTAAAACTGCTCCTCTGTGCATATATTTTGATCACTTGCAAGTACAAAACAAGAGCAAAAAGAACATTAATTTCCCATTTATGAAATGTATGGAATTATCTGGCCATTTTGGCTCCTAGAATTATTAAAGGAGCTTTAATGTCAAGATTATAAGTTGACATCCCATCCTTTTTACCATAGCACCCTCTGAAACGTATTTTGGTTAAAATTTTTCCATGTGGTATTGGAAGACATTGTCACAAATTGTCTGTCCTATTTTCCTACCTAACAAACAAATAAATACATAAATGAATGAATAAATATGATACTAATAGTAAAAATAATAATAGCAGCAGCAAGCATATGTATACAACTTGTAATTAAAACAGTGACCCTGAATAGGTAGTGAATGCTTAGCACCCATGTGTGGGGAGAGTCAGTAGTCTGGAAACATGCTTGAAGTGCCCTGAGATGTCACCTTAATGTGTTTAGCAGACAAAAAACACCATTAGAAGCTACATTTCTTCCAAGTTGGGTTTCTTTTTCCACCAAGATTAGTAAAGGCAACAAATACAGAATTTATAAATGCAAGTGTTTGCTCTGGAAATTCAAAGCTTTCTGCAGCAATCTCATAATCAAAGAACAGAAATATGCTATGTGACCTATACTGGTAAGAAGACCAGGCAATTTCAAATCCCTAATATGAAGTCGTTAAAGCAGTGCATTGTGAGTGAACATTCAAATATTACCCACAGTGAACACTCAAGTCTGCAAACAAAAAGCGAGGGAAATATAGGAGAACTCACTCCAGCTAGCTAGTTCAGAGCCCTGCCTGTGGTCTGACACCAACATAGGTAACACTTTTGGGCACTAGCCTTCCAGTTCAGCTGCTGGGTCCTTGCACCAGTGCAGAGCTCAGCCTCCTTTTCATATAAAATTATGAATCTAGGCTCAAGAAATGCCCCAAACAATCAGAAAATTTTGCTTCAAATGTGTGCAGAGATTCCCAAACTTTTTTTGGTCCCTGGTAAGTGGTCCAAGAAAGATTACTCCCAGTTCCAGCGGTTAAGAGGTGGTCAAATGCGTAAATCATTTCTTTAATTACACTACTTTAGATATATTATACAGTCATGAACAGAGAAAGCCTCCTCTGGTCTGCAGAATTGTAAATGCTCTGTATGACAGACAAATCACTGTATCAAAATACATTTAACAATGCAAAATGACAAGAATTCCTGTTTCAGTGTGATAACAGGATTACAGAAAGTGCTCTTGTTACTTCTAGAGAAGAGGGTGGTTATTTATGGAATATGCCTGGTAGCAGCTTCTATAATTAACAGTGAAAAGTAGTTAGCATTGTAACTCCTCATTTTCAATCACTCATAAATTCATGAAACATATTCCTTTTGTCCTGCAGTTTTCATCCTGGATTTATGCCAATGCCAAAATTTTAGAGTCTGAAGAAAAATTCTTCCATATTCTAAAGAAGATTGAAAATACACGCTTACAAGAGTGACTCCATGCTGTTCTATGCTCCAAATGTCTGCAGTTTGGATGCTACAATTTGCTAAGGATTGGACCGTACCAACGCCCGTGACTTTGTTCTAGGATTTGATTTATTAATGTATATAAAGAATAGCATGTGCTGAATGAGCATATGCTCAGGGAATTGACGCAGGGTTTTATTTTCCTCACATTCCCCACAGGAGGGTTTGTTAGGTAAGGAAGCAAAGACAAAATACAGAGTTAGAAATATCTATGTTTGAACTCTCAGCTTTTTCTTAGCTGACACTAACAATTGCCTTACATATCAGTAGGCTTAGTTGCTTATATCTTATTAGCAGGATACATTAATACTTGGAAAAAAAACCCCGAATAGGCAAAATGTTTGTATATGGAAACTGCAGTGCTCCCACACATACATAAGCATTGTCCCAATCTATACCAGAAAGAAAGGAAAAGATTTTTTGTGTGATCATGGTTTTAATAAATATCTGTAAAGTGTAGTTTTCTTGATGCTTTTGCAGTCATAAATACACTTGTTAAGCATGCAGTTTTTAAAGGTCAAGTAGGATTCTTTACATTTCTTGCAATTATGATCTTTATTCTGCAAGGATAATAATGGATAATAATGTTTGGATGCACTTAAATTTAAACCTTTTGTGGAATATAATAAGGTAAAAAAAATCCCTAGGAATATAAAGATACAGATTAACACACGATAGAAGGAGAAAAGTTTTGCTTAGCAGGCTGACAGAATATACCATATTCCTTACTTTTTTATTGTCGTAAACATTCAGGAGAATTTATTTTACCTAATGCACATATTCACTTTCATGTGAAAGTGCACAAAAAGAATCTGCAATGATTGCTCCTTCCATGTTCAATCACGTCTTTGCCTTTCCCACATTCATGAAAGGTTAAAGCTGCAGTTTCATGGAGAGTTTGAAGTGATCTGCTAAGGTCTTTCTGCTCTGCTTACTCTTCTCCTTCCATGTCCAGCATGTGTGCCACCTGGTGAAATCAAGAAGTGCTCTAGCTGAGAAAAGAAAAAGTTTAATAGAGCCCACTCTCCCCAGTATGATCTGCTGCTCTTAGGGCCCTTGGCTCTGCTGATCCATAGCCTATTGTTTTTACTCAATCCAGTAAATGTATTTGCTCATATCCATATCAGAAATGGAGAAGTAATATAGCTCCAAACCTATTATCTTCTGTCCTGTGGACTGGTACATGAAAATGTATCAACGGACCACCAGTGTTGACAGATTCCCTGGTATGCTAGGAGCTCTACAAAAAAAACAAAGCAAGAAAGAAGAGCACACATATAAAGGGGTCATAGTCATGGCTAATTTTAAGATGCAACAAGCAGAAAAAGCATCTTGACTAGTGCTGACTTTAGCTTGAATTTGCACATAGAAGCTATGCATGTAGTGGCTGCAAAAGGCAAATCCGTAAGTCCTTTGTGCTAAGGAATAGAAAAATAAAGCTTGGCTAAGTCAAGGATGCTTAGTATTTTAAGAGCTTGTTTCTATTTTAAAACTTTTTTTAGGTAGCTCAGTGTCAAAAAGTGGCCAGATGCATAAATACATGGTAATTTAGAAAAGGTGCTTTTAAAGCCCCACAGCAGATTACATGCTGACCTTCAGTAGGAGTGGATGAGTCAATCATTCACTTATGTGTCCAAGTACCTTGTACAGAGCCAATGCCAGCATTGCAGGTGACCAGACTCCTTTGCAAATCTGAACCTGATCATTTCCAAAATTTTTACCCAACAACCTTTTCTTAAATAAAGAGACATTTTTGGGGGTTTGTTTTGTTTTGGTGTTTTGTTTTTTAATAAATTTTAAAACCTTTCGCCTAGTTCTTGAAATGATTTTCCGGTGGTCAGTCCAGCTGCTCAGTTGTATGTTAATGGTACATGATTCCCTGTGCAGCTCTCTCTACTTGTGCATCTCCTAGACTATCTTGGGAGCTTTGACATCAGTATCCTTCAGGTAAGACTGAGATTTGCTATTGCAAGTCTGAGATCTAGTGTCTTACAACAACAATAAATACCTCAAACAGAGCAAAATGTTCTTCTTTTGATTTTGTCTTATTGACATTGATTATGGTTTCTGATAGTTTTCCTCTTCTCTGGCTCTGCAGCGGTCTCCTAATGATCTTTCCCTTCTAGGATTGGTACATTTAGCCCAGGAGAACTGGACAGGAGGCCTTTTGAGCCCACAATGTAGCTTTTTGCTTGGATAAGCCAATTTCCAAGCGAAGCATAATCCAGTCACTTGTCCTAATAAATGGTGTGAGAATAAACCTAACCAAATAGGGAAAAAATCCCCCTCAGAACTGAAGAATGGATACAAAAGGCCACTTGTTCAGTAACCTATTCTCATTCTCCAGGCAAAGAAAGACTTCTTTGGCGACATCAGAAAACTTGAAGTCAGAACAGACTTTCAGAAAGTGGTATTTCCTGTAAATCATGCAGCGCATCCCTAGTGATAGGAAATAAGAATTGGTGGAATTAAATTATAATGCTCAGGAAGATTACATGGCACCTATTTCAGATTGATTTTGGCAGAGGTTAAGCCAAAGGCTAAACTTGCCTCTATTGAGAAAGAGGCCATGTGCATAAGGCTCACATGTGAAGTGTCTAATTACAGTGGTTAAATCACGCTGAACACTGGACTCTGTGTGGGTTGGCTCTCTCTGACAGCTGTGAGAGCGTGCTAGTGTTAAATTATCCCTTTTAAAATCCTTTTATGGTTATTGATCAGCATTAGTTCAAGAACCTTTCAGGGAGTACTCAAGAGGTTGCATAAATAAGTGATAAAAAAGCATGAGGAGGAACCTGATGTGGGTGAGCATCGGTGGGCAAAATCAGCCAAGCAGTGGGCTAAATCCTGATTCCAGTCAGTAGTCAAATTGGATTCATTACACTACTGAAAGTTGTGGCCATTGAAATAGGGGGCTTCTGAAATGATGAGGGGTAGAACCCAGTAAGTAGGTCTTCACATGTCTTCAAACCAGTTTAAGGGTGTTGGCTAATATACACAGACTTGAAAACCTTTCTATTGCTAAGGGCAGTGGTAGTGTAATTTGATACACCATTAAGTGATTGCCTGATGGTTCCACTTAAGTAAGAAATTTGACCTTTTTCTATTTGTTCTTGCTACCATCAGTAAATGATGCCCAGCTGAGCTCTGAAAGCTTCAACTGTTTATTTTCCTCCAATGAATAAGCTACTTACTTGTTAGACTGAGAGTATAGTTACAGAAGTAGAGCTTCCGCATGGAAATTAAATAGCATGTGGGTAATTATAATGGGACTTCAAGATGTCCTTCTTGAATGAATTCTATACTGTCAATTGTGTGCACAAGACAGGAGGTTTGATATTGTCAGCTTGCCATCACCATTATATTTAAGAGTGAAAGACATTGAAGAGACCCTTACAATGGTGATTTCTGCTTCCAAATATTGATAATGGTTTGCTGCTCCTAGTGATTAGTGATAATGGTGGTTGCTCTGTCTGTTGTGCCAAATGACTTGTTTTTAAGACCCAACTCATGCTTCCAACACTATGCTCTGTTACTCAGTGGTAGACATATCCTATCTACCTCAATGGAAAGGATACAGAGTCACAAATTAGATTGTATAAAGAGTGGTGATGCCACCTGCCAAACAAAATTTCTCTTTCTAATAATTCTAATAAATTAACCTCACTTAAGGAGCAGTGAGGTTTCTCTTCTGCAGCTTCATGTTCACTAGAGGCAGTTTCTTGACAGGTTCAATATGATGCTTTGCAGTTGTTCAAAAGTGTGTCTCTTGCCATCACTGTACATGGCTTATTGAGTTTTATAAAAATGGTTTGCAAGTGATTTATGAGGGAGATATGCATTTTAGCTTGCACTTCATGCGCATTTCCAAATTCATTTCTCTCACATAAGTGTTTTCTAAAAGTCAAGAACTAAAAATATAACTAGGAGTAGTTTTCAGAAGTCTTTCACTGCAAATTCTGCTACAAGGAAATGAACAAAATAAAGTTTAAATGCTTCTTCATTGCCAGTGGTTCCTGTTGATCCAATTAAAACTTCTTTACTTATCATTATACCAGACTGATTTAGAGATACCTGTCCAGATTGATCTGAGTAGAAATGCATTTATGTCATTACAATATACACAAAATGAATTAAAGGAATGGCAGCAGCCTGACAGAAGCCCACAAAATCAAAGACTTTCAGAGTAGAGGTTGAAATGCCATTTTTAACGCACTCAACAGAGAGATTGCAGCCTTTATGGAAGATGAAATTATATGCTTTTTTTGAGACTTGCTAATAAAGAATCACTCAGACACATTGTAATGGTTTCAAAATTATACGGTAATTTAATCCCCTCAAATTGGCCATTTGTCTTTGTATTATGTAAGTTAGATTTCTATCAACATTTCAACATCCTATCTTAGTCAAATAGTTGTATTTTCATTACTTTTTATTTTTCATAGCAGTAGCAGCATTTAGCACAAACTGTCTCAGTTCTAGAGGTATTTCTTGTTCTCTGAGGAAACTAATGGGGTGTTTGTTTAAGCTTTGGTTCTAGATCAGCACTGAAGTATCTTTAGGTACATTATCAAAAGACTTTGAAAATTAACTCTTAAAAAATCTAAAGTCAGCTGAATGACTGTTAGCAACAGCACAAAATCCTAATTACTCTAGGCAGTGATGGAAAAGTGTAGATTGTTAGGACAGCTCTGACCAGGACAACTCCAGCCTCATTTATAATTGCTGATTGTCCTGTTGCATCTTCATCAGCTTTTATTTCATACTAATTAATAACTTAATGGAAAAAAATAATCAGAATTGCACTTGTGCATTAAAATACACATAGTAAAACAACAGACATCAACTGAACAGTTGCAGTGTTCACTGAAGTCAGGCTGACTTATGTCTCAGTGTTATTGTACATAATGCAATCGGAAATAAATGAGATCTATTACTTTGGTGAGGTTACAAGAGAAAATGGTCATAGATGCTTGCTGGCAGCAGTACTGACATGCATGTAGAGCTCCTGGTACAATGCTTTCAAATAGGGATGTCAAGTTCTTCTGTCTATAAGAATAATCTGACCTTATATGGGCCTCTGCAACAACTACTTCAGTCAAAACTCCTCAGATTCTTCTCCAGAAGCAGTGCCCCCAGCTACAAATCCCATGGTAAGTTTATAAATTGCAGCAGCAGTACTATACAGTACTCAGCCCAAGCAATCTTACCCCTTGATGAACTAAGAAGATTTTGCTGTCAAAGCAACAATGAGGGATAGGGTGAAGGTCTAATAAATACAGTGTATGGATTGAGAGATATGAGTATTAAATATCAAGGAAAATCTGAGCATTTACATTTTTCTCTAATGAATTTTTTATGTTCATAACCCTTTGCATTGTACTATATTTACTCTCTGAACTTGAGAACTTCTGTGTGTCAGACTAGATGTGAGTGATAAGGTGAAAGTCTACTAAATAAAGTAGATGGGCTGAACGATATGAGTGTTAAACATCAAGGACAAAGCAAAGCATTTACATTTTACACTAAAGCCTTTTTATATTCAGTCTATTTCACTACTTTCTTATTTTATCTCTTGGTAAACTATAGGCAGTCAATTGTCAATGAATGTCTGAGAGATAATAAAAACTAAAAAAGAAGGACAAACTATTTTTATAAATGAACAGATATGCTAAAAAATTATTTTTAGATGAGATAGATTCCAGGCTTATCTGGAGCCATTTTTCTGGTTCAGATACAGGTGTGCCTCAGCTCTCATCTGGGGTACATTATGCATTAGGTTTAAGTTGTATTTTAAGAGGTGCTAACCTCTTTCCATTTGCCCTACTATTAAATAGCAGCCTCAATGAAAGATTCCATTTTTTAGGTCATCACTATGCAACTTTAAGAAAGCGCAAATAATCAACTTTCCCAATGCTTCAGAGGCCAGGACAAATGAAGGTTTGGTTGAGTCCTTTGAACATTACGGCATATTGTCTGTGAGACCTGGCCCGGACCCTTTGCCGTTGTCACTGAAAGGCAAACATTGTGTTAACTGTGCAACACAGTTATTTCTGCCTAATAGGCTGATCATGGATGGCAGACATTGCTTTCCAGGGAGGATGCCACATTCTGATAATACTGTTGCGTCAAGTTTCAAGGAAAAATAGCCTTATGCAAGTCAGAGGTTACATCTGTATTTCCATGTTAACATAGGTTTCAAATGCACTTCTGGTGGCCCATAAAGATTGCCACTAAAATAGTCTAAACTTTGGCTCACGTATTCTATGAGAAAGGCTCCAGATAGGGAAACTCAGGTTCAGGATTCCATGCTGTCATCTGAGGGCAGATAAAACTGGCTTACAGAATTTGATAGTGAAAACTTGAGCTTTGTCTTGAGCATCGTATCCAATAGCAGTGTGAATGAAGAAACACTTCATTCAGCATGAATTCAGGTGTCGTTTCGAATGATACATTTGAATCTTCAAAAGCTTTCTTAATGCTCATTAACTGAGATTTTGCCACGTCTTCCCAAAACAAGATACTTTGATGCTAAAACTTATTCAGTTCTTGAGCACTGGTTCAGTGTGGATTATGAAGGACTACAGTTTAAAATAACTGCTGATAAAGAAACTTCAGTGGGAAGCTTGCCAGGCTTATAAAAGAAAAAAGATACCATAGCAGAACATAAAACCAGATAAATAATAAATTGCAGCTTCATCTGGAACTGTGGACTCTGCCAGTATTTACAGTTTTGAAAGGTTTTATGGAGAAAATATTTTATTTTTATGTTGTGAAATATATAGCAACATAAAAATGTAATGGTTGGCTTAACCTATAAAGAGTTTTCTAATCAGTAAGTTCTTGACAGAAGGTGGAATTTGTATTTCAGTGCAGAATTTATTCATTTTTTTCTTTTCCTTTTAATTTTCCAAGTCCAGGATGCCTTGAAGTTGCCTGACATTTTAGGATAAATTTTCAAAGCTCCATGCAGGAGAGATGCCAACACGAAAAACATCAAGCAAACACTGAGTTACGTTTATGCATCTCCCATGTTGTGTTTTGATAATTTCTCCCATATATTTGCATAAAGGTAGGGTTTGCAAGTAGAGTGAAATTATAGATCGAGCTGGTTATTTTCCTTCTTCCCTGTTATGTGGAAATTAATAAAGTAATTAAATGTTACATTTACTGTTCATTGAATTACTTGGTTGTTTGGTAATTATTAGTGCGATTACAAAGTGACATAAACAACCGTGTGGCGCAAATGTGCAATTATGCTCAATATGTGCTGAGCTGACACACACGGAACATATTTTGCTGATTTTGCAGGCAATTAATAAATGCTCATGCAAAGTGGCTTGTGCAAAGAGCTGTAAATAATGTGACAGAGTCCATTCTTTGTTCAGCTTTGCACTCGTGCTTGCACTGAAGCGCGCTGCTAGTGAAGACAAACAGAGCCAGTTTAATTAGTTCATTGCAGAATATAACTTAGGTGAACAATAAAGGCAGTTCTGCACACTAGTAGCTTACTGTCTTTGTTCTCTCTCATGCTGGAACACCTGTGTACAATGTCACACTGTACTAAGAAAGTGTTAATACCAAATTACTGGAGATTTTTAAGATGTATGTGATTCTGGCATTTGATCCCAATTTCTCTTGTAATGTTGCCATGGTTCTGACAAAGAGAAGTTACCTGCATTTGCACATAGAAACATTCATATTATTCTTTCCTCTATTGTGGTCTTTTTTAAGGTAAAATAAAACTATGTGTGACTGACACTACTGTCTGCATGCACTGATTATAAAAGAGACAGTGTTTTTCCATTTCCTGAAGTAATTTTTGAAAAGACAGCAGTTGTTCATCAAAAATGAATGAAGTCATGGCTCACAAGGTTGAACCACACTATCCCATAAACCATAGCCATGAAGTATTTTGTAAGAGGTCAGCCACAACTAAACACTTTTATAGCAGTCATTTGGTGTGTTATATCATTGCAAGGAACAAATAAACACTCATATATCTTCTTTAACATCTGGCTGTGAATATTGAGAATATCTCAACTCTATTCCATTTCTTTAACTGCATTGGCCTTAAGTTTGATTTTGTTAGCTGGGGTGCATATCAAAGAGGAATTCTAGGTAGCAAAGGTGTTAGGAAGACACATTCCCTTCTTTTGTAGTCATTCTAATTATGCAGAGTAAAATGGGCCATCCTGATACTTCAGTCCTTTTTTTCCTTCTCCCTTTCCTTCCTACATCTGTTCTGCACCGTGCTGAGGTTTTATGATTTTCACTGCAGTGAACGGTTTGGCAGTTTAAGGCTGCACGTAATCCATTCAAATGTCTCAACACACTAGCTATTCTCACTATGCTGGTAGGGAGATGAAGAAGAGCAGCATAAAATTAGGATCACATGTGTATGCTGTAGACAGTTTCTTCCTAAAAACTCTGGAACCTCTGGGTTCAACTGACCTTGAAGAAAAATCTTCCACCAGTGCACAGTAAGTTTGCTTCGCTCTAGGCTGATGACTTGAGCTATGTTTTCTGCATTGGCTCAGTAATTCCTATAAATCTTGCACATTTTGCTGCTAGTGCAGGTCAGGTGCTACTGCAGCTTTTGGTGTCACTATAGTTATAGCTGTTTCTTTGGTCCCTTCGGCACTTTGAGTTATTTCCTGAAGAACTTGAGAAGGCTGATTTATGAGAGTACTTGGCTTATACAGAGAAACAGAGGAGGAAGAAACAGAGAAAAAGCTGGGTTATGTGGCCCAGATAGTTCTCTGTATGGAAAGAGTCAATGCAATTCCAGGAAAAACACCCGATCCCAACTCTTCCTTATGAATGTGAATTAAATGTAAATTGCCAGTATTTCCACTGTACTTTAACATACAAAACTCTGTAGCTTTTTCAGGGTGACAAAACTGCTGCTTCTTTTATATGCCTCTTCAGCCCTGTGAGAGTCAGTCTCCATCTGTAACACTGTCCTTAGTGAGCAGATGATAAACAGCGCAATGTGGTGTGTTAATTCGAGTCATATTAACAGAAGTTACGTGTCGTGTTTAAGCCCCCGACAATGAAATCCATCCGCAGGTCCTGAAGGAGCTGCAAATGAAGTTGCTAAGCCACTGTCCATCATATTTTAAAAATCATGGCAGTCAGGTGAAGCTCCCGATGCCTGGACAAAGGGAAATGTAAGCCCCATTTTCAAGAAGAGGAAAATGGATGAGCTGGGGAACTACAGACCAGTAAGCCTCACCTCTGTGTCTGGCAAAATCTTGGAGCAGATTCTACTGGAAGGCATGCTGAGGCATATGAAAACCAACAAAGTGCTTGGTGACAGCCAGCATGGCTTCACAAAGGGCAAATCCTGCCTGACCAATCTGGTGGCCTTCTATGATGGGGCTGCGAAACTGATGGACAGGGGTAGAGCAGTTGATGTCATCTACCTGGACTTGTGCAAAGCGTTCAACACTGTCCCACACAATATCCTTGTCTCTAAGTTGGAGAGACATCAATTTGATAGGTGGACCACTCGGTGGATAAAG